>LUCH01003340.1:0-10798 GCA_013368495.1 Paragonimus heterotremus | reverse complement strand
ACTTCAACGCCTGAACAAAGCGCTTTTTTGGACACAAAGGCGGAATTCTTAATCGAATTCCAATCGCTTCGGCTGTGGCTAAAATTCGGCATCTGACAGCTTTAGAGTGACTGGCATTGACTCGGTAAATCGAACGGAAACAGGAGTCCAGGTTGACAGTGTGATGTGTATCAACGAGGTGTGAAACAATGGCGCTCGTAATTGTCTTGGTGACTCCACTGCTGATCCATGCTGGATGGTACTCACGGATACGTTCAGATCAACGCCTGGTCGTGCGACCCACGTAACTAGTTCCACAGGAACAGGTAAATGAGTATACACAAAAAGAAGCCGCAGAAACAGGCATTTTATCCTTTAGTCGCAAACACAACGCTGGAGTAGAGTTGAAACAAACGCGTGTGTCCTCCGCCCGAGGGGACTGCCCGTTTTCTTGAGTAGCTTTTCTGTCCAACACTAAACCGTTAGGCTCCACTACTTCCTTAAGGTTTCCAACTTCCTCGACCACAGCAACCCTAACCCTGATAGCACAAATCTGGGTATAAGCTAGCTTATACCCGCTTTAAATCGGGTTTTTAAGTGCGTTGTTGAAACACAATATCCACTCGAAAACCCGGTGAATACCCGGTCTGAAAACCGGTGAATACCCGCTTGAAAACTCGGTCTGAAAACCCGGTCTGAGGACCCACTTAAAAACCTGGTTTCCGAAACCCATGGCTGCAGTACACCGCACTGCCCGCTTTAAAAACCTTGCTACCAAACGATTAGGCTAATCAGCTGCAAGAAAGCTGCTGGTAACATGTTGTACCAATCTACCGGAAAACCCTTTTCTACGAACCGAAGTAAAGCAAGCGGTGCATATATGCACTTACTTACCTCTTACTCCATGTGTCGTACAGAACCACAAAATACCATTGACATGGATATTACATTGTAAGTAGGAAACAAATTGATAAGATTCATTCATGAATGCGTCCGGAGTGATGCCTGAAATTTCAATGAACTCAAGCAAATTTCACTTTCTTCACCATGGACAGTGGTCTATGACCGATCGTACACCACATGCATTTAAAAGGATAACATGTCACGCTTACGCAAACCTACACGGTTACAAAAACGTATCTGAACCCTACGGTATGCTTAAGGTTATTGTACCACACATGTCAGTTCACACAATCTTTGAATCAACCAATGAAATCGGGGACAAATTAAACCAATGAAATTAGGAGGTAAATCAAACTAATGATCTAGTAGGTAAAGACAGGCCACATTATTGGACAATTTGGTAACCAATGCGCAAAAATTCGCAGATGACACTACACACGCCACTCTTCTGGAAGCTCGTGCCATGTCGTTTATTGTAAATTTGGCCGATACCTCCGGGCATTATTTTGGGTCAAGCACAGGTCCAAAGCTATTTTAGTCATTTGACCTGTTCCAGGTCGACTGTCGTGGAGTTTAGCAAGCCATCGAAGCGTTGAGGGATTTTTTTCTGATGACTAGAGCAGACGCTACATACAACCATCCGGCGGAAGTCATCGCAGTCCGACTGGCGCCCTGTCCCCGACGTCTGAACGAAGAGGAGATCCAGGAGATATTACCTTGGCTGATGAGGAGTGCGTAGAGTCCGTTGCCGCTTTGCTCTCTTGTTACACACTCTTTTTCCTAACCGTTATGTTTGTAGAGGTTTCCTTATTTTTGTATACAAACGATGCTTCATTTCTGTACAACAACCTTCTGTGTCATCTTTGCATGTTGTTCAAATCGATAACAGTGACCTTGTAATACAATGCAAGTTTTATGCCCGTCGGTCTGCTCTTCTCTGCGTTGCGCAGTAGTTTGACGATGCTACACGGACCTATCATCCAATCTTTTAGCTTCTTTGTACTACGAACATCGTCGCATCCCTGATCGCGCTTCTGCAGCCCACGACAACTTCGTGATGTTAATCGACTTCAGGATATTGGTAATTTGCAATATTGTGGTCGTGGTCTCAAACACTTTTGAACACCTCCCTGTGAGTCAAATCCTTTCGGTTACCGTAACTTGCTGGCACCTTGTAACTACCTTATCTCACTCGTTCATTCCGTTATCACCGGTTGCCTAGTGAGGTACACTCACGTTTACCTAGTCTATTCAGTAACTCGTTACGACCACTACACGTTCGTTGTACATATGAGCAACTGGACTATTTTTTGAATAGATACACACTTCATTCTCGCACGCTTCGGCTTCTACTTGCACGTGGTCGTTGTTACCGGGAATTAACTACGACAATAACCGCTTTTAGTAGGCTAGAGGAATTGAATTCGCTGGAATTTCTCTGCTACTCAAGGGGAACATTCTGCCAACATATGGCGGACCTATTGTGGCGGAACTTATCGTAAACAGTTAATGTAGATTGTTTTGTGATATTGTCGATTCATTTTTTGGTTCCATTACAAATGCCAGCTCATTCACGCTGTGCAACCAAATGCGGAGTTGGTTTGACAAGATCAAGCTCACAAAGGACATGTGCAGCTCACATGCCAAACACCCACTCATTCACTCAGATGAACCTTCTGCAACAATTCCAATAAGAAAGCTGGCCAACACTCATCAAGATTTCTTTTGAACTCCGTCATACTCATACATTCGGAAGCTACCGTCACAGCGTTCACTGCTACTTACAACACTACCCCCCATATAATCTAAAAAAACTAGGATTTCACTTTACCAACCTATCTAGCTCAGAAAACGATACGCGTCAACCACTTTATTTTAATATATTCCTATATTTTGACTGAACTTCTGAATGAAGTTGGATCCAGAAACAGCATTCAGCGTTTTAAAAATGACTTAAACTGTTATCTCACGCTATCAAACGCAATGCCTATATTCAAACGTTCCGTATGAATCGATGACATTCTTGATTGTGGCCGTGGAACATCTAGCCGTCAGCTGCAAACGACGCACATGCCCGCTAACGCCACCAGGATTCCCTCAAAAACAGTTACCTTGAAATAGTTTGCTATATCTCTATCTTTTTTCTACATTCCATTTAGCATTTAATTTATTGCATGCTGACGAGACCGTTGAGAAATCCCCATCAGTCTTTTCATGTGCGGTAGTGTGCACGCATCAGCCAGGTTGCTGGAAACTGTGAGGTTGGGATTTATAAGTGTGTACAACGGGAAGATCTCGTATAGAATCATAGAAAACGCACGTACAAAACATGTTTACAATCTGCATACACATCTATCCACGTCTATATATATATATACACCAATATATACCAATATATACCTGTTAAGCCTGGTAAGCTTTCACGAAATAATCAACGGGGGTAGGTATTAGCTCGACCGCGCCGACTTCCGTCCGCAAAGCTGAAGGCCGCTAAAGCTGAATTTGGTCACGTTGTAACCAGGTATTATCCGGCCGTCAAACAGTTGTTGGTCAGCTCCATTGCACATGGTTCCTAAAAAGTCAGGCGACTGGCGTCCCTGCGGCGATTTCCGTGCACTCAAAAGCGCTACAACCCCGATCGTTACCCAGTTCCCCGTATTCATGATTTTTCTCTTATTCTCGATACCAAAACCGTCTATTCCAAAATTGACTTAGTGCGCGCTTATCATCATATTCCCGTGGCCCCTGGAGATATTCCAAAAACGGTAGTCACAACCCCGTTTGGTCTTTTTGAGTTTCTCAGAATACCATTTGGTTTACGTAACGCTGCCCAAGTTCTTCATCGAACGAGCAGTCAAAATGTGGTACCGTCAGCACTGACCGTCTGAAAGTGACTTATGTGGACAGTGACTTTCTACAATCACCAAGCAAATTAACACGTCAGTTTACAACGAATCCTCTCCCTACCACTCAGGCAGTTCCCACAACCCCAGTGAGCACATCTCTTAACATCCAGTTACCACTTACGGAAAAAACACATTCCCGCGACATTTAACCACTCGCACAGGCAGAAATATTAATTTGCCTACACCTTTCCGTTAAATCGCCTGTGTTGTTAATTTAGCCTCCTATCCCAGCATCGACGCTTACTTTAGATGCCCTGAGAGTGGAGTATTATAGAGTTTTCATTATTTTGTACTTCATTTTGCTAACATTGCGTAACCGATGCATCAGACCACATCATACATTTTTGTTTGACTTGAGTAAAAACAAGAACACAGCACGTTTTGGAATAAATTATGCTACACGCGTCTGCCGGGTTCTTCCTACAACGTCGGCGGTTGCTATCCAGTTTAAAAAATCCTATTTGTTGAATTAAATTTCAGCTCGGTTACTTCTCATCCTCAGCGTCACTGGACGCTTCACGAACGTTGTCAATCTTTGATGAGTTCAGTCCTTGACTTCACTCGTTGTTTTTGTATCGAGAATTGTTGTAGTCCACTCATCTGTTCCACTACACATTTCTAATTTCATTGGGAAAGTGAACGGTCATTGATTCTAGCCTACACGATACCCAACGACGGTGATTTTCCTCTAGAGAAACGGGTAAACAATAACGCTTAAAACCCACCGGACTGCAGAGGTTGAGTGAACGATTTATTCTTTGGAAAGCTGTCTCGTTCGTTTCAAGCAAACGATCGATTAATGTCAGTCCACGATAACAGGGAAATCAGCTAGTGTTCGGAGAAATACGACATTTTAGTATCCAATGTGTCATCTCATCTGACAACTCAGTCTCCTTATTCCGTTCGACATGGAATCATTTTCTCCCAACGGGAAATTTTTTCAACTCGTAAACTCTATGCCACTTTGTGTACTTCAACATGTAAACCGTGTAAATCCGTTTCGTCAGGTTGTCCGTTTTTATCCTCTTCTTTTGTTGCGTACGGTTCGGAACTTATTTACCATAAGTTCCAACGCACTGTTTCTTGAAGAATCGACCTCACGTCTAGCGAATAGCTTTGTCGGCAATTTTACACCACTATGTAGGGTACATTTCCTGAAGTTTCTCCTCAACTGCTTCATGTTTTTACAGTAAAAGATTGTCAGGCGCGATAAACGTCTTGCTTTGGAATTAACAGAAACATTCATGGGGACTTATAAACGAAAGCATAAAGGCACTGTATCCAGATGTTTACGCCTTCTATGGTTTCCCAGGAAGGTTCTGTAGAGTACGTATCACTCAGACTGCGCGCATACATTTGCCACATTATTCCTGGGGAAACGGTTTATAACGCGTAAAACAATATTTATAATAACCCATTACGTTGGCATGCAGTAAACCAGTAGCCCTTTCACTGCTTCTCCCTTCATTAGTGATTTCATTTGGAGAATCATAAACCCACGAATTCCGTACATTAACAGTAACCGTCACATATTTAGTAAGACGCAACTGCCAACTGCTCGGCCACATCCAGTACGTTCACACGTACACTCCCACACCACATTTCATTGAGCCCATTCAACTGCGGTGTCCTGACAGCGCGTACGAAACCTACGCAAATCAGGGAAAAAATGACACTGCACTTTCACAAATTTTTCGGAGGTCAGTCGTTGTCTGTGACAATAACAATCTGGCGACGCCAACGCGTGTGTACATACCTACTGGACGGCGTACGTTATGGCAGTTTGACTGTGTGGTATTATAGAGGTCGACCTAATAAACCGGATGACCTTGAAGCGCAACGTCTGATTCGGCGATTCGCTCTCCTAGATCGGGATGTAGAATGCACGCTGGTGCACATATGAATGTAGAAAAAGTTTCCGTACGTAAGTGAAACATGTAATAATGTGATTCCATGCACATAAATCCATTTCCTAATAAATTTATGTTGGTATACATACTATATATATTACGAATATTATATACATACATATATATATTACATGAAATGCATATATATTTTTAAAAAATTCTGTTTCCATACAGAAATTTATGGTTTCTCTATATGTAGGTATTTCCTGTATTATATGCGCTATAGATGTTTGTATATATACATATATTACATATGCATTTATATTACATACATAACACAAGTGGAAAGACAATGTGATTCCACGTACATATATATATGTTTGATAACGGATCCTAGTGTGGATTTGAAACATCACAATTGATCGTTCACTACTCAGCGTTCGCCTTTTTTTAAAACTATATGTGTTTACATATTTTCGCGATGTTAGTTCCGAGGTTCGCACACCCGAGGTTTCCCCCAGCCTTATGTTAACACGGATCGGAAGTCTCAGTGAGGAAACGGTGAATCTGCAAACAAACTTTATTTATTCATTTACTCACCGTTCACAAGCGGGCTTCAACGTTACGAATAAGGGCGCTTGGGAAATGGACGTGAGAGTACCTCCAGGACAACGGCACGGCAGTCGCCAGAGAGGACGTATGCCAAGGGGAATTCCAGTTGACCCTTAGGATTCAAACAAGTGTCAGCCTGGTTGGGCGGCGTTTCCAACGGTAGTAGCTAAAACGCTGTTATCCTAATGAATGTAGCCTACAATAGTAGAGGTGGCGCGGATTCCTTATACAGCTACGAGCAAAACTGCGACACCTACGCCAACACACTAACCTTGATGTTAGTGGTTTGTAGTAAATTTATATTCACGAGGTAATGTGAACCAGCGCGGTGGTACTGGCAAGGAAACTCTCGCGTCACAGGGAGTTTAGGATTTTAGGGACGTCGAAGGTGATCTAACTACAATATATATGGTCCACTTTATCACAGTCCATGTAAGTGTTAACTAATCGTGGCTCTCTGCAATTGGCATACGAATGTTGGTACCAACCGAAACACTGACTGCACCGTACCCAGTGCACTTTGTCTTCATCCAGATCCACGGACCCTCCTTCAGGAAGCATATCTGGTAAACTTTGTGGTGTACAGATTTTGAAGCACGCAAACGTTCAACTTCAGTTCTGAACTGCTTAAGCGTACTCTTAAAGACTCGTTTAATACGAGCTGCTTCCACGGAGTCTTCGAGTTTCTCAATTTCCGGCGTTTCCGGGTGAGTCAGGTAACATTCAAGATTGGACTTCCTGCGCCCGCTAGAGGAAAACGTCCATGCTTCTGTGAAAGCTTCGGGCATGTGGCTTAACTCGTCAGACATACATGCAATCTTGTCTGTGGACGGTGCTTGGGTAGCGCCCCTTTGTCTCATGTGCTGAGTGGAGAATTTTGCAGTTTGATAAATTGGAGTTCATTATCACGTTTTTCCTGACCAGCGGCATCCGGTATGTATTAGCTTCTTTCGGGTCGAAACAGAACAGCACATACCGCTAGCTACCGCTGTATATTATTTTCTCCTGTCATGTGTTCGCAAACGTTGTTCGACCGCTTATCTGAACAACTCCTCTAACTGGGATTGAAGAACGCAACAAAAAGCCAGGATGGCTTGACAGCGACTCATTTTATTGATGAGTGGTCGGGGGGTTGGTTTCTTTTAAGTTGAACATCACCCACAATTGATCGCGGTTTGGCAGTCCCATAGAATTTTTAGTCAGCTCTTTTAGATAAAACGCGCCAGACTCAAGTTTTTCTCTCATTAGCGCTTGCCAATAATGCATATCCTTGCCATTGTTGGTCAATGGTCAACGACGCGGTAGTAAACACGATCGCCTCATGAAAGCGTCGCCGGAGTTCTAGTCCGGGCAGTGTCAAAGATATGCACTATTGACGGGCGCTAACGAGGGCAAAACTCGAGTCTTTTCGAACGGCCTGAATGCTAGTCATAGACCGTGAGTTCCTGAGCTGTCGTGTTTGGTAAAGTTATTTCACCGAAAGAAATCGCTTTATTAGCTTAGTACCTTGTGTGGGAAAAGAAATTGCGGAAATCGGCGTCATGGACTCATATCTGTTTGGCTTAACTGACCGTTAATCGAAAACGACCCTATCATAATTGTTTTTCGAGGATCGGTATGGTTGCTGTTGTTTTGGTCGACTGCGTATGGCGAAGTCTACACAAGGATGCTGGGGTTATTTTTAATGTATCTTTTCATTTTTACCATTTATTCATTATTTTGTTTTCACTACTTCATTTCTTTTTTGTAGGAAATATTGCTACTTTCAAGGCGATGTTTGGTAATCATACATTTCACACTTTCTCACAATTCCATGAGTGCTTTCAAAGGTGCATTGACGAGGTGGGCGTTATTCACGTTCATGGGTCGAACCGTTGGCCGGAAACTGGTTTGAAGTAGGATAAGGTAGGGCGATGTGGTTTCCTGAAAACCGTGCAAACTTATTACCGTTGGACGAAGTATAAAATGCATAGGAGTGTACGCAGGGGTGTGCGACGTGTCCAGTGGATTAACTGTTGTCAGTGATAAGAAATCCGTTCCCGCGACACACATTGCGGTCATGATTTCTTGTGGTCCGACAACGCGTGTGTCTGGTTGTGAGCTCTTTCGAGTTAGAGCATCTCAGTCGTCTGCCATCTGAGTCCCATCCTACGAATTGTGGGCTCACCGTCAGTGACTTGGACGAATGTAAGAGCTTATTCCAATACAATACCCCAACTGCTGACATTAAGCAATACGTAATGAATGGTTACGGGAAGTTTATGGCAACTGTTTACGCTGGAAACATCCTCCGCAAGATAGAGCCTGCAATGTCAAGTAAGTTTTTAGGTAAATTTGGTCACGGAACGTTAGAGTTTCTTGACGGAATGCTGTCGGTGATTAGTGCGATAGGTGTGTTGCGCATCATGAGGGATTAAGGCAACAGATATACGCATATCTGCCTTGCTCAGCGAACGCAGACTGAAATAATCCAAATATGTAATATATTCGTAATGAAAGATAAACCTTGAAATGCGCTGAAATGGAAGCTTTATTCCATTTGCCGTCATTAGCTCACAGACGGCACAAAGCGCACAGAGTAAACACATGATGCGCGACCCTCGGGAAAAAAATATTTTTCTGATTTAAGTGGTTTCAGCATCCAATGCGCACGCCATCCAGGGAACGGAAAAGTTGCAAAAGGCAATGGCAGTTACAAACCACAAAGTGCTACACATACGCCACAGCTCAACCTCAGGGTTTCGGGTAACCGCCTCGGTGTGCACCGATGCGTTGTGTGAACACGGTACTTACACAGCCAGTTCAACAGCCAACAAGTGATTTTGCGTGAGCCAGTTTTAGGTAGAAATACTCCAGGTGTACAGTATCTACACGCAAGAAGAAGCTGCCCATAATCCATCTGATTACTCGTACGGCAAGCACACGGAGATCTCATCGGACTCACTTATCTCCCTGCAACTCCATCGAGATTCTCCCTGGGTTGGGTGAGACGCAATTTTCCCGGATATGCCTAAGCCTCACGACGCAAAAAGTGCATACTTCTCCACATTGGCCTGTATCGCTATGGTGTGTCATTCATTGGAACACCGTCATTTCGTTTCTGCGCTGGGCCGAGCAGTCATAGCCCCTTATGGCTGTGTTGTCACACAACACACTTGTCAAACGAGCGGACTGTTAGCGAATCGGTGTTATGCGACTTGTGGCTCCAAAAACTTCCACGTGAACTTCGTTCCACACCTATGACTAAACTGGCACAGTTGGCCAATCAGGTACATCACAGTTATGCTCCGCAGCAAATAGCCTAGGTTCAAACGCCTTGTATCCGCGACACCCCTTGACAGGATGTCTTAAACCCGAACGAGCAGTCTTCCTAAGCTTGTTTGCTGCTAACAATTCCAGGTAAGCTGTTGGCAGACAAAAGGACACAAATGCGGTCAAGGTCGTGTGCACGACAACCCGACAAGTGTTTGCTACCACCGCCGCCGGTTCTGAACACGCGCCAGTCATTGCGTTCAGTTTTGTTGCCTTCGAAGTGGTTGGGTTTGAATGGGAAACAACCCAGCCAGTCGGTAACGGCGACGAATACCAATTACCCATACTCATGTCGCCTGTTTTAGAGATCCGACCGTTCAACGTCCCCCAAATTTCCCATTTTTATTGGCGCCACGTTTGATGTCATTCCACTCACTGGTAGAAAACGGCTTCAAATTGGTGTAGTATGCTCTGCAGTCCGCTAGTCGCACCACTATACAGACCTGCGGGGGGAATCTACCCGTCTCCGTCGACAATTCCACTAGACCTTCACTGCTGCAGATGTACAGCACCTAACTGTTGGCAGTGATTTTCTCACCTCCTTTGGACTCTTGGTGGATGTAAGGAGTTGAAAGCTCCTGGGCAGCACGGAGGCTTCACTCGTACTCAGGAAGACCGAGTCGATCAATTCAGTGAGATCACTTTCAACCATATCAGACGGCAGTTTCTTAACGCTACTTTGACAGTTCCCACGTTTAATCAATCCGTCTGGCTCACTGTCACAAACAAAACGACGTTTCCTGCCGTAGTACCAAAAAAGAACCACCTACCGCGGAACGTCCCTGGCGGTTGCCACCAGAGCAACGCAGACTCAGCATTGCGGAAACAAAAAATCTCCTAAAACTTGGCGTTTTTAAGCCCCCCAGTAGTCCTTGGACCACACTCAATAACGGTATATTTCTCAATGCACCTGTGAGAAATGCGTTGAGTTCAACGCAATCAGTTGACACAACATAAGGTGGTATACATTAGTAAGAAGAGTACAACACGCCGATTATGTGAATACTCTACCAAATTGGTTACAAAGTGAGAAACACATTTCATTCTGTGAAGAAATCCGACCTATATGCCTGTAAAAAAAAGTAGTTCTCATATTTCCCACAATCTGGTTAAAAACAAGCCGCACTTTACCAGGCAACCTGTGATCCAGTAATCAACGGATGGCAAAAACACACGGTAAGTATGAAGAGCTTACCATCGTTTTGCACCGGCTGAATCCGATAGTTAGCATTCTAG
>LUCH01003339.1:37865-71557 GCA_013368495.1 Paragonimus heterotremus | reverse complement strand
CAAACAAACAACCGAGCTGTAAGTGGAAGCAAAGCGTGATCAGCAAGACAACTTCCTCACGGCTTTCACTGCCCTGCGTCATTATCTGCACTCACTTCACAGACAACCCGATCAAACAACGACAAAATTCAGGCCACTGAGCTCGATTAGCCGCCATCTCACCTAACGTCTCTAGCCACCGATTCTGTGAGTCACGATGGCTCCAGCTCGGGAGACGAACCCCATCTGTACTCCTCAACCCCTTGTGGACGATTTCATTTGTCTACGCCAGGTCATCATCTGTCCACCTCGCATCTCATGCCAGTCGGACGCACCGTCGACAAACAATGTTCGGAGTGGCAAACGACTAGCTGGCATTCTTAATAAATGACCTAAGTCTGTGCAAATGTAGTGACTGAACAAAATAACTCGTTTGGCAATCACTACCAAATATCCGCTTCCTAATCTCCTCGTTGCTTGCTCTTTGATGTTACCCGATACGAACCACTGAACGCAAAAATCGGTGGTCAAATACCTGAAGACGGTTCACGTCGTCGACCCTGAGCGATCAGGTTTTGCTGCTGTAAAGTAATACAGCCCTCACGGTCATCTGATGTACACCACCCTTAAGTTTCAGGGGAATAGCTCTCTGTCGCCATAGGTGTTTCAGATTAGCGAACACCACCCTAGCCTTGGAAATACGCGCCTCTATTTCATTCCCTACACCTCCGCCCCAACCAGTAATGCAGCTTCCCAGGTATACAAACCGGTCAACAACCTTCATGGCTTCATTATCTTACATTAAATCTACGTAATCGCCACAATCTTGCACACGTACTTCGCATTTTGAGGCTGCAAAACGCATTCTGAGGTATTTAGCAGAACGCGAAATAACCTCTAGTGTTGTTTGTGCTGTTTGAAAGTTGTCAAACAACAACATCTTATCGTCAGCATGGCTGAGGGTGGTAATAAATCTGGTACCGAATCTATCTAGCTTAGCACCGATGATGTATAAATATAAGGAGATAGCTTTAAGAAAACAACTGTCTGGCTAATATGCTTTGTAAGTGATCGATAGATGTAGTAATGATATATCACTGGCAACAGACTTGCTGATCCTTTCGACAGCAACTAAATGCTTCATTTTGGAAGTCATCATCTTCGATATCAGTATATAAAGAAGTTTCGTGCCAACTAATAACAGACGTGTTTGTATAATCGTATAGCTGGACTATTCTACTCGTCCTCGTTATTGAATGAAGAACGAGCGGTTTCATTTATTAACCGCGTGCCTGCTATTCGATTTATCACACGTCTGTTCTATTTAGTACTGTGGATGTTTGATCAGATCTGCACTAATATCTTCCCCGCTCGTTGAATACGTCCGGTAGGTATGACTGGTTCTGTTTGTGGCTATTCCAGCTGTCTTTTTGGCTCTAGACTGCTGATCATCTTATACCTTGCCTCAGTAATCCTGACTGGTTTAGCGGTTTCAAGTGATTTATGACTCTTTTTCTAGCTCCGTAGCTTGGTTTCGTTGAGTTAGCTATAGGGTTGCTGGCCTGTTTATTTCTGACCTTTCTCCTGTGCTTACTTTGACGTGGCGATTGGTTATCCACAACACATTCGAAACCGCACATCTCTTCAACGAACCTATCCTCTCACGTATAGCCTGGAATGTGCTTTTTATCTACTGATGACTGTTTTCATATTCTCCAACCCGTCTACAGACAAGTTGGGAATCAGCCAGTTCTGAGCCCGTGATTCCTGTGCGTCCAATCCTTCTTGGTCCTTCTACTCAATCGATGGAAGCGAGCACTGCTCGTTGTGGCCTTTGTCTGGTTACGCTACCAACGGAACAACAGTCTGTTGTGGCGACGACTACCGGAAAAGTTGTCGCTTTGGCTGGACGAAGCTATCATATGTCGTGTGCCAACTTCTGGATCAATCGAGTACAGCTGGGGTTGCCAGCACTTACATTACCTTAAGCTTTCACAACGGGAGGTTTTCATCCTCTTATCCCTTACCTGGCGGATGTTGGCTTTTCTGTCCATCCTCCTCTCCGTTCTTTTACTTTCAGCCATCAGATCTGTTAATCTTTGTTTATGAATCGAAGTCCCAAACTAACGTTGATGTTTTCCTATGCTGTGAGATCTTTTTGTTCTCATGACTCTTGCCATCGTTATAAAAGGCATCTTATCGTCAATGTGTTTCATTTTGTCTGAGAAATGAATTATCTGTGAATCTGTGTCTTTTCTTTTTCATTGTGTAGTGTGCGCATGTTCACTGTTAGCCTTGGTCTGACCAGTATCACGTTAACCGCTTACTATGAGTACCGTTGTAACAGTCTATGGAAAGATGGTCGGTCATTCTTGTTTTTATTGTTTTTTATGTGCTCATTTTCGCCTTCGTAGAGGTGATATAGATACTGGATAGGGAGACAGTATTTCGTACCTGGCAGTTGATTTATTCACTGCATCATCAGTTCTGTGTTCCGATTCCGTTTGTTGTTTCTGATTTCAGTGTATCATGTTGATGCGAACTGTCACATGGTGCGATCGTTAATTCAACGTAATCAACGTCAGCTCATGAATGGTTGGCATTGTTGCCTAACTTTTAAACTTTTCTGAGAAAAGTAAGAAAAAAACAAGCTCTAGGTTGACGATGGGAAGGAAGAGAAGTGTTAGGTTGAACACATGGGAGCACTGTGTTTAAACCCAAACATTCAGCGGTGTGGTGCTTGTATCTTGCAAACAAACAACCGAGTTATAATTAGGCCCAGCGCTGTCTTCACGGGATAGTTCGTTTATGGTTTTGTCTGTCTCACTTCACTTATCGTGCTTACTTCACATTTAAATCAGCCAAAACAACGACAATATTCCAGTGATTGAATTCGATTGTCCATTCTTTTTGCTCTCGTCTCCGGCCTCCGACTGTATGTGTCACGAGGGTCCTGGTCGCCTTGGCAACGGGTGTGATTTACGGTGGTTGTTAGCTGGTTACTTTCTTCATTTCTTCTCGTCAAGTCATCGCTTGTCCATCTCGAAACCCGAGTTACTCACCTGCAGCATTTGCAAAGAGTGCTGGGCATGGGAAATTATGTTAGCATCTTTGGTACCTGACCTGACCACAATATTTTTTGCATCCCTAAAGGTTAAGTGAATGAACTCTCTTGATTCTCACTCTTGAATATCTGCATTTTACTTTCATCTTCACCTATCCGTTGATGCTACCATGAACAGATGTTGAGTGTTAAATGTCTGAAGGTTATTAGCGTCCTTGAACGACCACATTTGAAACCCCCAAAGTGACATCATTCTCATAGTTGTCTTATCTACGCTGAGTGGAATTTCCGAAGATAAGCTGATGAATGACTTCTTCTTTGGTCGTTCGTTTACAACCTCATTTACTTGTCCATTGTATCCGCATGGGTCGGCTTGTACAAGGATTTGCGGGCTTGCATAATATGCCATTTCTACATAGTCCTTTGATTCGATTGTCGTCACTTCTGCAAGTTGTGACTCGTTCTCATTGCTCCTACTTACCAAGTTAATTTTGTTCTTCCTTTGTCGACACTTTTTCTCTGCACTGTTCTGGCCATTTTGTCTGGTTACTTTATAGTATGACCAGCTACTATTCAGGCAACCTTTGGTATTCAAAACTGTGAGGCTAAGCCTTCGGATTGTTTTCCCCGTGTTTGTCAGACCTAGTCGACGTCGGCTCAACCGGACCCATTAAATTGGGCATGTCTGTGTCCATCTCACATGCGGGGTGAGGTGGAGTTGGGTGGGGCGGACGAAGCCCTCGTTTTGCGTAGGCCGTCTGACATCGAGTGTTCGGGACTTCTACCCCTGCGCCAAAATCCTGTCTAAATCAGAGGGCTTGCTAAACCGCCGCGTTCCCTTACCAACGAGCACAACAAACGACCGAAACCACAGTCAGATTAGGTGCTTTGATCAGGGTGGGTGTGCTCACGCGGTCCCAGCGATGTCGCTGAGCCCCATCGACCCAATGTTTTGGCCGCTGCGAGCCACGGTCGACAACACTTGGTTCTCTAGACACGCCCCTGTAACCATTTCAGCGATTGAAGAGCAATGCTAGACTGGGAACCAGCGTACGCCGCAGAGTGCCAATTGGCAAGATAAACATACGATATGTCTCTAACGCGTTGTGCTATGGCGATAGCTTTTTCACCAATCGGTAAATAATATAAAATTACACTCATGAACCAAAGAGATTCACAAATCACCAGAAGAACGATCAAAACTTAACGATTGTTCCATATAAGTCGTTTGGCGGATTTATGATTTTAGGCGAGACCCAGTTGTGAAAAGTCAGAGCTTTGGCTGGATTCGAACCAACGGCAAAAATACCGTACCCAAATGTGGCATGCTCTTTACCAGCTGAGTTAGGAAGTCACTCCAGGAGCTCGGAAATTTCACATTTGGACTCTGTTACCCACCCGTCCCACTGTCTCATGTGGAATCCACCAAATGATCCAGGGGAGATTGTTCCATAGAATCTGAGGCACGTGTTGCTGTTTTTAGGTTCATCGCGCCATTTGTGAACTCTGACGTGGCGTACCATAAGCCATGTTTTGAGAACAAGCGTCGTTTGGCGCCTCTCAGTTTTATGGCGCGGTTACAGTGCCGTGTCGTTCCGCTTCCTGTCTCGGAGTGACCATAATCTCGGATTGCAGTGCAGTATGCTAGACTACTTTGCAACGTGTGCTGTCATCAAGACCTAGGAAAATGCTTTTCTATAAGCAAAATCGCGGGGAAAATTTCGGGCATGTTTTGTGAATTTGTGGTTTTTATGCTGTCCTTTCCTTTCATCTTTGCATAACGATGTTTAACTATGATTAGAACAGCAGGTTCGTATACTTAGCGAATACTATCAGCTCTGATTAAAGTACGGAAACTGGTGAGAATACCGCGGATTACTCTCACTAAAGTAAGGTTCTGGTTCGTATGTGGTGGAACACTGTACAAACGTTTTGATACGCGACGCATTTAGCCATTATTTACAAATACGCGTTAACCAGACGCGACATTTAGGATGAAGACCGAATATTTATTGCGCGGAATGTACAAATGGCCTTTAAGAAGGCGGCACGGATAGGCGTGCATCAGTACGTTCCAGGAGTGCGCTCTGGTTCCAGCGTGATAAATTCGTTCAGACCAAGTTGTGTGCGGCTGCTGTCCGGCAAACTGAACTGAATAGAGGATGACCCAACAAAACTGAACTTGACCAGTCTGATAGGCAGCCAGACAGACTCATGTGCAATTCGACTCAGTCACACCAGGGCCCGCAAGTCCACCGGGCCTTCGGTGAAATGAAAGAATCGACTCTAAACCGCCATCAAAAGCACATTCTGTACAGTCCTAGAGCTGTTAGCCTGGGAACAGCCACGATACTCGTAAGGAGTGCGTTAAGCCCCTTACCCCGCCCAGTTCGACCGGTACTCACATCACATGTTTCAACATGTTATCCGAGTTCGCAATCACTTAACAAAAACCCGTATGACATGAGTGTTCTTTATCGATTCGAACCAAACGGATATATCGTTTTTCCGGAGGAAGTAGGTGTCTAGAGAACAAAGCACCTTAATCTAGACGATATTTTTGAACGAGCTATCCAGGCCGATATTGGAAGCGCAACAAGTTGCTTTCATCACGGATAAAGTGGTGAAAAAGGACATGTTGACAGGGGGCGGAACGACACGGCACAGTAACGAGGCTATAAAACTGAGAGGGGCCTGGCGAAGCTAATTGTTTTCACAGCATAGCTATGGTACGTCACGTGAGAGTCCACAAACGGCGTAATAAACCTAAAAACAGTGAGACGTGTTTCAAATTTTTTGGGCCAATGGTTTAGTTTTGATACGTCTTCAAATGTTTCGTAGATCTGTTTCGTTCATGAATGCAGCTTTTTATTATCGTGGTTGCTTCCGATCCGGTTAATCGTGACATGTCCTGGAACTGTCTTTTTGCATAGAAGTATCAGAGGAACACGTGAAATCTATTGCGATCATTGTATGCGCCCTCTGTGAGCATACTGAGGGTTTATGGATAACTGCCTCGACCGTTCATCATTTCTAGTGATATTCGTCAAAGGTGTCCGATTTCCCTCTTCTTGTTTAACTTTGTCATGGACAATATTCTGGAAATTGCGTTTGAGGAATCCACTGAGCTTGGTATTGAGTTACTTAATATAGCTAAGTTGACCGACGTGGAGTATGCGAATCACATTGTCTTACTTATCCCCTCTAACAAAGACAGACAGACCATGCTCAACAAGGTTAATGCTCAGGCTGGTTTGTATGGAATGTGATTCGCATCTTCAAAGTGTAAAGTGCTGCTTCAAGATTGGGGCATTCCCACTCCTACTTTCTTCATTGCAGGTAATCCGTTCGAGACTGTTGACTGGTTCACACACTTGAGTAGCGCTATCTCGTCAGCTTGTAATATTGCTGTTGAGATATTACCGACAATAGCAAACGTACGAGTTGTCGTTGCCAACCTGCGTTATCTGTGTCGTGGAAAGGGCGCTCATTTGTTGCAGAAAGAAAGGGTACATAATGCTTGTGTGCGTTCTGTTTTGTCCTCTGAATCGAAAACATGGTCTGTTCGCAGCGAAGATTTCAGTAGATTTGCTATGTTTGATCATCGTTACCTTCGACAGTTAGCTCACATTAAGTGGACTGATCACGTGAGCGATGTGGCAATTCGCAGACGTGTATTCTGGAACTCTCGGGATGCGAGATCAATTGGTCAACTACTCACCATGCATAACTTGCAATGGTTAGGTGACGTACTCCGTAGGCCATCTGATCGCTTACCGTGCTGGGCATTATATGCTTGGACCATCAGCAGTTGAGTGAAACCACATGGTGGTCAAGCAACAATGTGGTCACGAAATATGAAGATCCTGACTGCTCCACTGAGCAAAGTGGGTGGTTGTCGTCTTCTTAGCTGAGATCCTCGTGATCACTTAAATCGCCGATTATAAATGCTAAGATGACAATGTGTCGTAGTTAATAGTACCTGCACTCATATGTCTTCTAGTTCTTTCGCTTAGTCTTTTTTTAATATTAATTTTTAACCTTCTTAGTATCGATTTCTTCTTTTAGGATATTCCACGTCACTGTTCAGGTGAGCGGCGGCTGTGGCCACAATACTTCCTGGTCAGGCTCATGGCTGTTATAATGATGTTGACACTAGCAGAAGCTGGAAATGTCAATGTGCACCCGTCTCCCTGCTCGGTCTTGTACAGTGGCAAATCTGCAGGTGGTGCAATAATTTCAACAGAACGAACGACGGAACTCGACACCTGTATCAGCGCGAATGCGAAGAGAATCACCGAGAAATGGCTGTGTAACACTACCCGGAAAACGATCACGGCCTAATGACATTTGGTAGGCTCTCTTCAGGATGCTTCAAACACAAACGATCATACGATTGGTCAGGTGGCACTGTTTGTGGCAGCGTCTTTTGTCGCACCGGCAGCGATGAACAAAGACGAAGCAGACATACAACACGCTTTTTCTAGAGTTAACTGTGGTATGAGTGCAGCACGTTGTTAACCTCAGCCTGCTACCGTTTCCGTTAACTTTTCCAACCACCGATTCAAGTGATTGGAATGTTCACTACAAAGCACACTGCACCTACGGTTTTTTTTGGATGGATCAGGCAGTGTCTCCATACTTCACGTTCAAGTCGTTGCTTGGTTCTATGGTTTTGTCAGCGTTCGGCTAACGCATGTAGTACCTGACTCAACTGTCACAGACTATGCATTATAATCGTTCGACCAACTGATCGCTTATACGCTTTTTTTGGGGGCACGCTTTAACTTACTGCCACTTGCTCACATTATCGTATTACATTAAGCAAGTTGATTGAGGTGGGCACCGATAGCCTGGCACAGTCAGTCTGCTTTCTTATTCGGCGCCAACCGATCATGTTTTCAAAACGTGGAGCAAAGTAGATCGCATACGAACGGTATACACGGTTTCTCCCAGTATCATCGGGACGTCTTTTCGACCCTACGGTTAACAAATATTAAAGTTGGCACTGCATGCCTCCGTCGTTCTCTTGGGTGTATTTGTTTGATCATTTTCTTTACTGGTTGACGAGGTGATGTTGCTCAAGTCTGTGAAACAGTCCATCTTCTCAAACAGAGCTGCCTATAACAAAGAATTCGGAGGTAGGAAATCCATAGCCTGTTTCTTATGGAGGCTTCCGGCTAAGTTAGTAACTTTAAGTTCTAGTGACTCTTCGTCGCATTCATCGCCAATCGATGGACTGCATCCATCTGTTGAGGCTGTTCTGCTTTGATGTTGTCGTCACATGAAACTGCATTTCTCAGGATGTGACTGACAGTTTGTTTTCATCCCTTATGGTGGCCTTCAATTTGCCCAAACGCATTTGCTTAAAAACCACATTGTTGCTTGTGTTGACCTCGTTCAGCTTCAAATTTTATGATGTAGGTAACTTGCAAAAAACTGCTTTCACTGCATACTTTGAGACCGAAGGGACCTCTCATCCGTTCATGCGTTATTGGTCTACCCGAGTGATGTTCAGTTTCTGTAGGCTTGTTTGCGGTACGCACTCACGTATCGTGTTGACCTTTCCGATACATTCAACGCGAACATCGCCTGAACACTTATTTGTGATTCGTTCTTATTATGCATGCGTATGGTTTTGTAGCAATCACTTTTGCGACTTTCTCCAACCCTGATAATTAATCGATCTTCTTAATGGCTATTCTTCGTTATGATGTGTTGTGCCCACAATTAGCTAGGCATGAAAAGTGAAATGCAAACGACATACTGTAGCGAAATTGTCGGTAAAATATTACGTCGTTTTAATGTTTTGTTGCGAGTTGTATTTCACGTGATAAGAACTATCCCATGGCGTAAAAGCCGAAGTTTTTTTGATGAAGCAGACTGCTAACGCATATACATAGACTGTCATACGAATGCTTACACTTCAGCTGCGACAGTAAAGCGTCTATTGGGTCCCCAGACCTTCCACTACCTGTACGGTACAATGCGGCAATTCACAAATGGTTTCTTTTATACAACATTGGGTCACTGTTTGTTTGAGGGAACTTAAACAGTGGCTGTCACAAGTTCATGCTGACCCTCGTGGTTAATGATTGTCGTGATGGTGGTGTTTATTGGTTCCGGTCGCATACACGCTATCCACCCAAACATCTCTGTTTGTCACGGTAGGACTGAATAGATACCAGCCACACAACTTACAATGAGGACTTTGGTTTTTGCGTTTTATACTCACCTCAATAGCTCCTTTTATGTTATTCTCCACGGTTACCACACACTGTGTACAATTTGAAAATAAATCCACGGAATTGCTACCTAGGAACGCCTCAGGGACGATACTTATCCTTGTCCACCACAATCTATTTCTATGTTTGTTCATAGTCGGTCAGTGTTGTCGTAACCATTCCATTTGCCTGTTATGCGAGTGTCACAGTCTGTTTAGGAAAGATCATTTTTCTTGTTTCACTACCGAAATACCTTCGTAACGTCGTGTTCAGAAGGCACCTGGAGTCGGATAGTGGTTTGATGTGTTAGTCACTGTAATTTACCAAATTTGGCACGGGAGTCTTGTGCACATTTACTTCTCTTCATACAAATAAAACGAACTGTTCCATTTTCGACAGCATGGCTTCTGTGCTATTGTTGATTGTTTGACTTATCTAGTCCACCTTACGAGTCCTTTCTCTGGAACTTTGTAGATTCCGGGTCTTTGCTGCCTTGGATTGGGTAACCTGACAATATTCAGGCAATACATCACCCTAACATAAATGTAGGTCTTATGCAATTCCAACCGACACTTGGATATCTTCCGTTCATCGATTATGTACTTTGGGTGTTTGTGCTTTCGTTTTAGGTTTCTTGGGTTAAAGCTTCGCTAGTCCCGTGACAACTAACTTAGGAGCTCGTCAGCGTCATCCTGGAAATCCGCAATACATCAGTGGTTCACCGTGAAGCTCACTTTTCGCACAACCGCGAAGACTAGTGAGCTCTATTTAGAACAAAAGAAATAATGTGGAGGCGACCTAATTTTTCTATGGTTGTGACTTTTGACTGCTTGATGGATCACTGTTATGTCTACTAAAATGATTAACGTGTTCACTTGGGTAATATCTGAGCCATATTTGGTGTGAACGAATCCAAGCAATTTGAGTATAACACTTCTGTAGATCATCAAATTGACTATTAAAATGTGGCCTCTACGTCGTATTATTCCTTAAATTTGCTTATTAAGTGTACTTGTCCTCCAATTTCTATGCTTCGAAATAATCACCTATAACACGTCCATAACATCTAAACGGTTCCTGCTGTAGCAGTCTAATCCGTCAAACATGACCCGATTTGGCGAACGGTGTTCTCATCATCTGTATCCACTTTTATTTTTTTTAATCGTTAGCATTATTATCAGGCGTTTTGCTGCTTCTGAATCTGAATTTTAAAGTACCCTGCATTCCATCTTTCTCAGGCCCCATCGGAATGAGTTCTCCGGATGTTGCAGAGCCTCCCCCGACTCTGGAATTGTCCGATTCCTCATCCTCCGATCTTAAAGGTGAACCGGTTGATTGGCGCGAAAAAGCTTGTGAGCTGATGGAAAAACATCTCGCTCAGTTAGTGGAAACGAATGCTTGTCTGGCCGAAAAATCGTCCGCTCTCGCAGCCTGCCTACTTGAAGTGCTTTCGGATGTGACCACTCTGTCTTCATTTCAGCGAGACGATGAACTGAGTGATACGGAATGGTTACACAGCCAGCTGGTTCATGCGATTCGCAGAACATCACAGACCAAGCCTGAATCAACGATTGTGTCTGTACAGTCTGCAAATCACACGATGGGGTCCACTTTGCTCTCATGCCCGGGCGAAGACGATACTCAATCTGTCCGTCTAAAGAGGGCTTTGAATATAGAATTTGAGCGTAAACCGAAGCAGCGCAAGACACATCATACACCTAAAAGCGAGTCTCCGCTTCACCATGAATTTGCCGATCGTGCACAGTCACTGACTGGGTCGGATTCGGATGAAAGCGCTCTGGATTCGGAAACAATACGGGCTGCGTTCCGTCTGTTTGCTCAGCACATTGGACCGTCGCTCAAACGCGAATATCGTGCTCAGTTTGGTTGTCCGCCCAGTCAGAGTTGGCTTGCCGATCAGTTGCTTGCCCGATGGGATGGACTGAGTCCTGCAGAACGTCGAACGTGGAATAAGCGTGCCTGACTGAACTATTTTAAATAACCATCTGGATTGTCTTTGTCTAGCATTTACTTTCAGATCGCCTTGATTTATCGACGTTATTTCACAAATACACGTTTGCTATTATTGAGTTGCCTTTTTTCTTCCACTCTTTTGTTTAAGCATTCTTACACTCTTCTCCCACCTCTGGATCGTCGGTTTTTTGTTAATCTGCTGGACACATTTTGCCTACTGTTTTCCGTTGCACTTATCCTGAATTTAACCGCAATGCCATTTTGATGTCTCTTAATTCACAAATTCAGGGAAGGTAGACCTTTTCCCCTACCACTTCCACGTCGAAGTGAATTTAGCCTGGTCTGATGGTTCATAGCCATTTTTGAGGGCAGTAACGGCGTAATTGGATTGTTTTCTAAATGTTACTGTGGTACGCTGGTCGTTAAAATACACAGTCTCCATAGTTCATTGTATTCGACCTTGCGAGTATTTGTTTGTGCTGAGAAATTCTGTGGAAGCATATCATGCGTCTTCAGCCATCCTTCGGTCGAAAATTCCAAGGTTGTTCGAAGAGCCCCTAGGTTTGCTACTTGCATTACGTGGCTAATCCGTGTAAATCTTTCAAGGTTATCAGTTTGCCTTGATCGAAAGAGCTAAGCCGATGCTTTCATGGACCATAATGGGAATTAGCTGATTTGGCGAACTGTTTCAATGTGAAAGGCAGACAGTTCCACTTGTGTAATTTCTGTTTACTGGGTATTTCCAAGGTGGTCACCTGACCCATAGATGGGAAGACTGGTGATGGAATGACGCCCGGAAACTCTAAAAAGACAACACTGAATCCACGCACCTAATCAGCAGCAACACAGAGAGAGGGTTCCCTTGGTCTCCAAACCATAACGCTAGTGAGCACTTTGGCGACCATTTGAGAGTTGGTCTGCCTTCACAACTGACGATCGCTCTGAAGATGCATCTCAGCAGTTCTTTCCATGACTTAATTAAGGTGCTGATATCGAATGTATCACAAAGGGTGGTCGCAGTGATGTCATTAAAAAATGGATCGACAATATGATGATCAGGAATATCGGCACAATGTGGTAGACTTCGACATCGCTTTCTCATTTTGATAGTCTGTTGGACTAAAATGAACGATGTGATGATCGCACTGACAGGGTCATTCATTGTAGGTAGTCCAATAGGTCGAGGTCTGACGAACCACAACCTCCTGGTCCTCCAGGTTGGAGTTGGATAAAGGTTGGCATCTTTTTTCGAAAAGTTTACCAGTCCTAACACGATGTCACCCACCCGCTGAATTACGATGTAGGCCTTTGAGCCAAAGACGTAGTGCTGTATGACATACCCCTTCGTTTGTGAGTAGCATAGTGCGCACATTCAGAATTAAAGGTAGGTCTCAACGCCAAGAAAGCTGGAGACCATAAGCGACTATTTGAGCCGTGAGTGTGCGATATGTGAACGGATGACAATGTACTGGTGCCCAGTGTGTGAGGATATACGTCAGCCATGCAAAGGAATGTACGCGGTTCGTTGTTCTGTTTTCACACAGTTCGTTAGGGATTTCGTGTAATACTCAGCACTAGTTCTCTTGTCTCTGTCTGGACGCTTTGGTACTATCTTAGTTCACCCATAACAGTGAGTACTCGTAACATTGCTAATTCCATACCGCATCGATCGTTCCACAGCATTAGCGGAGTTGCCGTATCTCGCGTGAAAAAATGCTAATTCTGACTCATCTCCACTGTCTTATCCAGTTTAGCCAACTGGCCATTCCCAGCTGTTATTCCTAACACTTACCCTTCGGCTCCCGCAACAGATAGCAGATCACGGCCACATTATCCCCGTAAGTCTCTTCTCTTCTCATCCGTCCCCAGGTTTCTGTTATCTTTTTCGTTAGATCCAGAATGCGAGTTAATGTGGTTGATTTTAAGCTTTAAACTTTGAAACAGATATGTCAACAAGCCGCCTTCTGTCGGACGTTAAACACATTGAAAGTCGACATTTACTGCATTTTACACTGGTATCCGAAATGTTTGTCATCTCTTAGACCTAACATCATCTTCGTTGTCTGCTTGATACTGGTTGTATACTTCAGGTGATTCCATGGCCGTCGCTACCGGTCAAGCTGAAGTCACTATCGTCTTCAACACAACGGTCACAACCGCGTTGGCAGATTTGATTAGTATTGACGACAGACTCTGTGCAAGTTCTGTCAACACCAGCTCTGGGCACCTGACAAGTTACAAGGGGATATCCGTAAAAAGCTTAGGTGTAGCCTGATCGCTGGTTTTGAGGCTTGGCTAACCGGGAAATTCAACGAAATTGAAACCGCCTTCGTTTTAGGAAACACTAGCAGACCATTCATGCTTATTCTTTTACTAGCCCAAAGTGTCCGTCTACCAGTGAAACTACCAGCAAGATTAATGACACTTTGATCCGTAACATCTCGAAGATGTTTGAACCGCTGCACAAAACATTGAGGGTACTGCGGTCCTCTGCATCCACTTTGTAATCCTCACAACCTTGCAGTGCACGGTCGGTAGAATTAGAACCTCCTGCCGAAGTTGAATTCTGTTGGTGCATTTTGACCCTCACTCCCGACAGGACCACTGACCCAGTTGACCCTGTTCTGTTACTTTTCAATGAAGACAGGTAAGCGTTAACAAGCACTCTCATTCAGTTGTTTCGATGGATGTGGACGACGGGGAACATACCTATATGCTGGGAGTATTTCGGCAATAGTTTCTATATTCAGGAAAGGGTTCTAGAGCTCTTGTGAAAATCATAGGAGGATCAGTTTGAGTGTAGTCACTACTAGGATTCTAACCTCTTTTGTACTTTGTCGATTCACCATAACCTAGTTGGGGGACAGAGGTTAACGATGAACAAACAGGGTTTCTTCTCGGACCTGGATGCACTCGTCAACTTTGCTCTCCGTCAAGTTCTGAAACAGCGTCATACGCACCGTCTGTCAACAGTGGCTTCTTTTCTCGTTTATAAAGGCACATTTATCGCGTTTGATTTGTCTACATACTTCAAGTGGCTTAAACATAGCAGTGTATCAACGGAGGTTGGAGTTTACGGTGAACTGTCTTACAACCTCAGTTCCAGGAGCAGCGCATGTCAAGCTGTTCACTTTCGCTATTTTTGTTTAATCTCGTGACAAACGAAATATTGAGGTGCACCCACAATATGTCCGTGTGGACTTACTACTTTCTGTACGATTGATTAATCCTGACTACGCTAACGACACAGTGTTTGGTAATTTTGCAGCAACACAGTCTGTATTAAGTATTATTTGGCATTCTTAAAAGCTTCCGAAAGGGTTTTGCAGCTTCAGAGTGCAAACTGTATCGAGTAGTATGTTGTGGATTCTTAGATTTACTGTTAGATAATGAAAGTGTGGAGGTTGTTTACTGGTTGATGTACTTGATAAGTTGCATCAGCAACGGCAGGTTTATGTGCAATGAACTAAAAGTTCATGTAGCTTAAGCTTTTGTGGCATCCGCTAACCTGTGATAGCTCTGGCGACAGTGGCATGTCTGTTAAACTTGATAACCACGTTGATAAGGTAACTTTGAGGGCTCTGTTACTTTACAGTCACGTAAACTGGACTCATAGAATACGAGACGCGAATCGTTTCCACGTATCCACTGTCTAATCTGCGGTCGATCAGTTCCACCATGTGGCAACGAAGGGATTAGAGGGTGGATAGTTGACAGGTATGTTCTTTGATTCAATTTTTAAGAATGCACAGAATTAGATTGTTTGTCCACGTACTGCGGGTGCTAGTTAATCGTTTGCCGTGACAGACCCCGTTTGTTTAAGTGGCGACTGAGGTGGACAGATGATGACCTGACAGGGAGAAATTTAGTCGTTCATCAAAAGGTTAGCCAGTTTAAGTCGAGTTTATTTCCCGGGCTGAGGCCCACGCTACTTTGAGCCGGTGGCGGAAGAGTTTATTTAGGGCGATGGGTAATCGGGCTGAGTGATGTGAATGTCGTTGTTTGGCTAGGTTGTCTGAGATGTGAGTACACTTAACGGCGCGAGACATTTGTAACTGTAAGGAAGTTGTCCTGCTGATGACATCTTATTTTTACTTGTAGCTAGGCGTGTCTGCAAAGTGTAGACATCTCGCTGTTGAGTGTTTAGTTGTAGACGCAATTGTTCCTAGTAATTAAGTCCCCCACCTTGCGTTTTTTTCTTGACTAGGGCTTACGTTTCTCTTCGTGGTTGTGTGGCAGTTAAGCATCAGCGCGAACCACTAGTGTGTCACTGTCTTTGACGATGATGGCCAAAAACACTTTAGTTTCCATTCGAAGGGTAACACTTACTTATTCCTGGAGGTTCACTTCTTGTGAGCTGTGTTTTCTGTTTGTTATGGGGCTACCTTAATGTAGTCACGTTTTTACAGGGTTTAATCTACTGAGCCTGTTTCGTTATTTTGTATGTTATGTTTGAAACCTGACTATCTCTCTTCAGTTAGTAAGTTGGACCTATTTTTAACTGGTAATATGAGTTGTCTGTTGCTTCGGCAGTTTATATTTCTCAATGCAGAAAGAAGACACTTTGCAGTATATTAACACTTCCACTACTCTCATCAGTCACGAACGTGAAACATGCAATGCCGGCAGCTTTGGGGTCCGATGGACTAACAATGTTTTGAATGATCAGATTGGGTCAACCTGATGACCTGATATCATGAGGTGTCTGACAATCGATGATGCGGGACTTAGAGTAACAGATTCACAGGTTTCACATCGTTGTATCATGAGTCGTTTTAACCAGTTCAGGACGCGAACTGGCCTTTAACGAAGCGATGTTGACCAGAACTCACCAGCCAAAGCTATGTGCACAAAAGTGTCTGAAGCAACCCATAGCGTTGCCGTGGTGATGACATAATATGTGATATGACTGCATACGTGTGCATACCCTGTCTATTTCTATTTGTCTGTCGTATACAACTTGCATGTTTCACGTTCGTGACTGATGAGAGTTGAGGAAATGTTAACATATTGCAATTCATGTCTTCTTTCTGCATTGATGAATACATTAAAGGGAACTCAGTGTTTCAAATTTACATTTGCACATAGTTTCACTTATAGCCAACTACCGATGTACGGACTTATGCTGTTTCGCCGGTTTACGCAACAAGTGTTACTGAAGTGAATGGTCATTAGAGTTGTCTGATAAGTCATGTGAACGTTTCATGCCAAGAGGCCAAAACACTGGAATTCGATACTCACATATCATTGACTACTTGTGAGATAGTTACTTCGGTATATAGTCACGGATAACGCTTGTTATCGTAAGTAAAGTTAATATCGCGGAGTAGTAACATAAAGAGCGAGTAAACGATCAGTTAGCTCTGAACTATGAACACATAGTATGTGAAACCCGAAATTTAAGATAACTATCTTTTAAAAGTGTCTGTTTTGGTTACACTTAGAGTATTGATGGGCTTGACGTTTGCGACAAAACGCTGCTTGTTCTGTACACTGTGTTGGATAGCTTGGGCAGGTAATTTCGAATTTCGGTTTTAGTCGAGTGTGCTTTGAAAGTGGAAGTTGAAAGACGCTACTGAAGGAAACAACAAATTCTTTCATGTATGGGAACCCCGTGAATTGACGAAAGAGGTGAGTGAGCTATTTTTGATCGTTTTCTCGATAGCTTTTATGGACGTCTAGAGGGCGAGTTAGTGGGCCTTACAGATTGCCAATTTCGTGTCATGCGTTTTGTACTACTAGTCGATTTTACTCGATAACTTTATCAGGACTGACGTATTTTCACAACTTTCCAGGTAAATCGGTTCACACAGATACATAAACGAGGCATAAATCTGTACATGCACTTACATCAGGACACAACGAGTCCAGTGAGGACTATATCAATAGCTGGTTGAATGCTCACATGCACCTAGCTTGTAACGTCTAGATTCGCCTACTGCGGTAAAGACCAGAAAAAGCACTTGTTCACTTGTATCCTCGAGCCAGTGATTGCAGAGCCCAGTCGCAGTGCGACACCGAATAGGATGAGGCAAAGCGATAACGGACAAAACAACACGGTTATTCGTAAAGCCTTGTAAAATGGGATTGTCCCTAACACGTTCATCATCATAGACACAAACACATCAGTGTTTCACTCTTATGCTTAACTGCCACACAACCATGGAGAAGAGAAACAGTCCCAACTAGGTAGCATAGGTGGACACGACTTATTAACTAGTGGCCCTTGATGTACATCCGAATACAGGTGTTCATAAATACATGTATCTGACTGATCACTGATTCCTTCTTCGGCAATGAGCTATGGCTTCTCGGAGTAAGTATTTCATTTCTGACTTCGTGCATTTTTCTTATATTTGGTTACTTCTATTTTTCGATTCTTTGCATTGAAAGGAATCCAGTGATATCGATCCATCTAAAAGTGTGGGTCTTCTCAATCGATTGGGGATCAATGTGGACCGGTTGGAAGCAGATATGAATGCAGCTGTGGCCAAAGATACCCGTTATTGGCTAGAGAATGACACAAAAATCCGTGCGGTAGAACAGGGCGTTCCTACTTACGAACACTTTCGGTAAGTGTTTGTGATGGTTCAGGATATATTCGTAGTGTGTTTTGAAACGTTTTATTTTTGTTAAATGTATATGTCCAAAACCGTTTGAATAGCAAGAGTACGTTGCAGGCTTTCTTTTACTCACAAAATGTGTTCTTCTACCATATTTTCCAAACGTTACCCTTCGTTGCTGTTCTAACTAAAGTCTTGACTGTCTTCGCTGTCTTCGTGACAAGATCTATGTGGCGATCAACATCATGGGGCCGTCTCTTTGAAGTAACGAATATAATATGGATACCAATCCAATTTTTTAATAACGCTTTGCACGTTGAAGGTACAAAGTGCATGTTATACAAGCCAGGTGTGTCATTTAATCCGTTCACCGTGGTTTACACTTTCTCTGAAAGAGTCTTCTTACGCACCTTTCGGAATATCATTCATCACGTAGTTTAAACGGAAATGAAAATCAGACAATCTTATCAAATGCCGCCTGAAGTGAAGAACGTTTGATATAACTGCCTGTAAATACACACTATGCACTCAGGGCAGGAATTGAACGACTTTATCGGGACTTTTCGGTGACGGAGATGGCCCTAGCAAGGGTCAGTGACAGTCCTCGGGTTAAAAAAATACCGTGACGGTTGGCTGAGAAAAGGCATGCCGATGCTGCAGTGTCTGTCGCCAGGTGAAAATGTATCAGATACAACCGCAACCGGACCGGAAACCAGTCTGTCCTTTTGTTATCTGTTTCCCTCTGGTTCCAAGAGCCACCCCATTATGAGACCCGTGAGAAGTTCGGATGCAGTAGAGGAAAAATTAGTACTTCTATGATTGTCACATGACATTCTGACGCCCGTCTTCAGAATGGGTGACTATTGTTAAGCCCAACGGAGAAGATATTTGTTCGACCTATCACATGGAACGGTGAAATATGGTCAGATCAGACAGCAACCCCTCACTACCATATTTGAGCAGATTTAGAGAATGGAGGTCCTGATCCGAGGGTGGATTGTTTTCCTCTAATTGAGATTCCTTATCCACTTCATTTTCCAAAAGAATCGTCGGGAATACCATAACTAACCATACTATCACTATTATCTACAACTGAATTCCAGTTGAACTTTTCATCAATGATCAACCCACCTGTGAAGTCTTCACAGCAAGCCATAGATAAGCCATCTTTGTCACGTATTGTCTCATTACTCTCTCATGAATATGAGAAAACAATATCCGGCTATTTCCCCATAAAGATGTTTCTACCTCTTTGGCTAGCTTAGCCATGTATGCTACATGGTTCTTAAACAGTCTTCACAAGTGGTCTTTGTCCTATTCTATATCAAGGCAGAGCAGCCGATGCTTGCATGTAATCTGTGCTGAGTCGACAGAAGTTCACTGCCACGTTGTCTACAACGCTGTTTTGGAGGAAACATTTCCGTTTATAGAGTTATTGGAGTTTCTGCATAGTGTCCATTTGGATCACTCTGCTGTTATGACCTAGGGAGTTTGACTGTCAATGCTGTCCCATGGGCGTTCCATCCACTATTGTAGCTCAAATTCCAACTGAACGTGCTGGGTTTGCGGTCGGTTGGTCCCTGAGCAGATGATAAATGATGTGGGCACGATTAACAACATGATCTGTTCCAAGGTTGTTACTTCTAGGTGGATGACAGTCTTCTGTGGATCGGTACCATTGACGGTTGACGACGACATAGTCAGTTTTTGTGCGTGGTTGAATTGCGCAAAACGGTTTCCACGTGACTGACTGCCGTCTTTTGTGTTGAATTGTGCAACCCGCTTTATCGGATCTGTGAACTACGCTTAATCGTAATAGCCGATCGCCGTTGATACTGCATCGCACCCGAACACCTAGCATATCTTCTTGCTGCTACTCTTCTGTAGTTAGACGACCAAGTTATGCATTCACATCGCCAACGATTATAAAGACGTCCGAGTGTTTAATTTGGCGCAGTAGATAAAAGAAGGTACTGTGGAAGCGTTCTTGACAGCGTTTTAACTAGTGTCCGTCGGAGTATATGCAGATATGTCAGATAAATGTGTCGATAGGCTTTTACCAAAGTGCTAAGTCTGACGGTACACTATCGATCACTCATTGGGACCTAGTCTTAGAAACTTTGGTTTGCCCTATAGCACAGCACGATCTCCACTCCAGCCAGACCACGTGGTGCAATGATAACTTCTGATACTTCCCAATCGCATGTTTCAGGTCCCCTCCCAGATCCTGTGGCTTGACTGCCTCACTCACGATACAGCAGGATAAAAGGTTTTTTTGTGGGACCTCACTGTGAACATTTTACTCGAGAATATTTTTTGTGACGTGAGTTTTTTTTACGAGATCCTGTCCGGAGCTAACGGTTCAAAAAGCTGACCCAGCAAGAGGCTTGCCTAGCCAGTGAAATTAATGAGTAAGACATTGTTATCCTATTTTGGTTACGGTTGTACACAGCAGATGTATTCGGAAAAGTTTTGTGGGGTTTTCTAACGTATTTATTAGTACGTCGGCGGTCACGGTCAGCTATTGGCATTCGGAGTCTTCTTTGTTTTTGAGTACCTTTTCTAACCCTCCTCTTAATTATGCGGGGGACAGCAGTGTTCCAACTTTCAAAATGATTCTGCTGTGTACTCACCCGGTCATGCCTCACTACCTAAGCACTCTTACACAGTCGGCTGTGCAACATTCAACCCCATGTACGAAATGGCTTTTCGTCTGCCTCTCCCCTTTGACCTGCTTGGCACGTTTGTAACTGAAAAAGCTGGATTCCTAGACAGCGTAGCCCTCTGGATCGACATAGCACGTAAGTCTGATCACCACCTGAAGGTAGCAAAAAGGGTCAGCTTTCTTCGTCAACACACTACCAGATAAGTTGTCCCTTAGTAGGTTTGTATCCCTTGAAGTGGCGATCTTCATGTTCTTCACGCATTCCTGTTTATTCATCACGACAGCTCCGAGATCCCACCTGATTTAAACACAATTACACCCTTCCAGTTTACAAAATGCTTGGAGGCTTGATAGTACTCACTGCGAAACAGACATTTGTGTAGGATGATAGCACACGGAAAATGATGTAATTAACCCAAGACTTTAACCTTTTATCGGTAGTAGTTGTACTCAGATGTGGTAGATAATCCTCACTATTTGTCGCGTAGGTTTTCAAATTGCGCTTATACGTGCTAGATTTTGATTCTTCCGTACAGAAATTTGAATCGAAATTCAAGTTGGAGCATTTCTGTTATTACCCTATCAATTGTGGGGAATCAGAACACGTAGCATAGGCGTGTACACTAATTTATGCCACTCACTACGGGACCAAAGTGGATGTGTCGTGCTAACTGTAAACGTTACAGTCAGCCAATCAGGCAGCTGATCCAATTTGGCCATACTACCAAGTACTTGTTGGGCGAAAAGGTGTAAGCGAGTAGTAGGATAAAAGTACATTTGGCATTCTACAACAGTGGAGATACGGCCGTAACATCTTTCTTTTCAACAGTAGCGAGTTAATCAGGTCAAAGGAATGTTTTCTGGAGTTAATTCTTAGACGACTAATTGGGTGATGAACACGATTAGATCCGCGAAAATCAAGTGACCGAAGTGACTAGGGACGTTTGGTATTTTGATGTTAACTAGAATATATCCAGCATTACGTCAGTTGGTAGTTGATTATTAAATCTTCGGTAATCATAGCTCTCATCAGACAGTTGTCTTAAAATGAGTGACAGGATGTGTCCAGGTAGAGTTTCCAACTCGAACTCGATGGACGACATTACCCTCACGATTGACAATTATGTCTGATAGCCAAACCTCTCCGATGTGACACATATTTCGCACATTGGCTGTATCTTTAGATCGGAAATATTTAGGACATGGCCCATCATGCCTGTTGAGCTGTACTTTCATCGGCTCATTTCCCTCCGTTGGAAGGATCTTTTACCGTATGGTATCAGCTGGAATTCCTGACCGTCGTCCGGGAAATGACTCAGCCGATGACTGTTGTTCCGGTGTCCCTCAAGAACACCTCAGTCATTTCCCATACCGTTTCTTCTAATTTATGGTAGGCCCTATGAAACTTATCTATGGTTCTCCACTTGACTTTTAGACTGTGGGTTATAAACGGAAGTGAATAGGTGATAAATGCCATCGCTGTTATACTATCGTCGGAGTTCCACCGAAAACTGAACTGCAGCCACTAAAATCTGCGGAACACCAAATTGAGAGAATCGTCTTAGGAGATGAGTGAAGGTTGTTGATGTTGTTGCTATTCGCACGGGAAAAAATTCTGGGCACTTTGGGTATTCATCGCCGGCAAATAAATGCGAGAGTTCGTCCGACAGGCCTTCAAATTCAGGGATTGTGTTTTGTCAGCTTTGCCCCGTGAGTATAGTTCAGACTTAACGGGTTTTTTGCTGCCATTGCAAAATTTTCGCAAGTTTGAACCAAATTTTCGACTTGACTGTCGATTCACGACCAATAAACGTAACTACGAATCACCAACTTCAGGCGACTAATACCAGGATGTTCTGGGTGTAATTGCCTTATCAGGTGCTACTGCAAAACTGTCGGAATCACTACACCATCTACCAACATCAAATATCCGTCAATCGCGGTAAGTAAATCCCTATGGCGAAAAAAATGTTTTAACCTCTCATCCACTGAACCATCTAGCCAACCATTCTGATGACTACATGATTTGTTGTAACAAAACTTCCTTTTCTGTTACCTCTCCCACCAGTTTGACAGTTGATGGTAGGCTGCGGAGCGAGTCTGAAAAATCCAGCAAACGTCATTATCTACCAATATTGATGAAATGATTCAGTCCCCATCAGGCTTTGTGACTGTTTATTTTGCTATGAGACGATAGCTCATCCGTATGCCCAAAACTCGGTGTTTTCTTAAGCTGGGTTTCAAAATTGGATCCTAATAGCATCGTAGCTCACTGCTGTAATCGGTTGGTGGTATGAATCGAAATACCATTTTTTACACCAAAAATTGACGAACGAGATTTATGATCTGTGTATGATGCAAACTTCCGTCTGTACAGCATTTTGTGGAATTTTTTCGTCTGTAAATATGTACCCGGACCCCTCTTTATTTGATTGTAGTTTTTTTTAGGGTGCGCGGGGTGTGTGAGACTGCTTTTTTTGAACCATTTAAAAATGTGTACAGAATAACTACTCCAATGTCGTGTTGTAGTGCATCTGCTGCAACAGTTATTTCCGATTTCAATTCGTAATGGGTTGAATGCGAATTGGAAGTCAAAATTTGCTAGATACACACGACTGGAAACTGCCAGGCTTCTGACAACAGCCACGGAGAATCCTTCGTAAGTAGATGATTTAATGGTGCACTAACAATATGCAAACGAGGCACAACATTATTGTAATAGTTCACCAGACCTAGGAACGATTGGAGGGTGGTCTTATCCGTTGGCGATAGCATCTTTGTTACAGCTTTTATCTTCTGTGGGTCAGGCTTACGCTCTTTCTGATCGATAACGACATTTGGGTATAGAATATTTTCCACTAGGAAAGAGCATTTATTGTTCTTAACGCAGAAATCATGGTCTTCATTGCATTTGAAAACCGAAGCAAGATTCCACTGGTGATCTTCAACTGTGGCACAAACTATGGTAGTATCATCCAAGTAACTTATCGAACAGGCTAACCCAGCTAACATCATGTCCGTAATTTCATGAAAGATTGCTGAAGCACACTTCACACCGAATGACAGGCGGTTATTTTCATATATTCCGGAATTTGTGTTAATAGTTTGAAGCTGTTTACTGCATATATTCACCTCTATCTGTAGATAGGTCTCTGGAAAATCTATCTTAGAGAAGACGTTGCCCTTGTTTAACTTTGCATACAAGTCGTCGGCAGCAGTTCGCGGTCACTGATGAACCTCCACTGCTTCGTTTAGACCAGTTGAGAAGCCACCGCGTAATCATAGCGAATCATTCGCCCTTTTGATTATTACTGCGATGTGGTCCAAACCGATTAGTTTGCTGAACTGGTGACTCTCATTCCTTCCAGACTATTCAACTCATCCTCTAGCGAAGCAGTAGTTGTTTATGGACCTGATCTTTTGGGGCAGAAAAATAGTTCTACACCTGAACGAAGTTACAAGGTAGCCTGTGTACACCGGCCAGAAACGTCTTCAAAGAATTTGTGATACAATCCCTGCAATTTTGTTTTTACGTCCATGTCAGCCAACGACGTTGGCTTTTGATAGGCATAATCTTAGCAACTGACTGACAGACTTGATTACAGGGTGAATGCAATGGCACATCGAATAATCTCAATGTATCAATGCAGTCTAAACCCAATAAATTCAACTTATGATCTTTTACAAGTACCAGATACCAATAGCATGCCAATTGCCAAGTTGAAACTCACATTTCAACTTGCCCACAAGTGGAATTTGAGTTTCCGAGATTTTCCGTGCCACATATTTGGTCTGCACGTACGCCGATCTGTGTAAATAATCTCGTTTTTTGAGACGTAGAATATCAACTCGCGGACGTACTTTCATACCATTTGGTAAAATATCAACTTACTTTCCGTTACTTGAAGTGTCATTATCGAATGTAACAAAGACAATATTAGGTCGACTGTCCTAATATGTCGATGTTTCTCTGAGATTTCGTAAACGCTTGGGTGAAGATGCTATTCTACAACAAGCCTCTTTATGTTCAGTTTTTCTCTATCATCGGCATCTGTGATTTCGAAATGAACAAACTGGCGTCAAATACTATTCTCTACAATACTAACACACGCTCGGCAGCCTTCCTTGGAATTCTGTTGTCTGAATGCTTTTCACTTCATTGATGGCACACACCGACTGTTTTTTCGTTGTTTCGCTTGTTTTCAACCAACCAAGGGTCGTTATCAAGGTTTAATCAATAGTTGGTACTCATCTGTCACCAACTACTACCTGCCCACGGGCGTAGAATTTTTATTGTTGCTTATCTGAAGTAGCCTGATGCCTGACCAATTTTACTCGTTCAGTGTATTTCATCTCATATTGTTCTTAAAACCATACATACAAAATACTATGTTGATTATAACCGCATCCGGATTGTCTGTTCGTGGTGTACGGAAAAGACTTAGCCCCTAATTGTTCAGCTTTCCTGATAGATGGAAAGGGATACCGTTTAATGGGTCAACTACACAATTGCACCTCACCAGTTCTGTTGATGAGCTGTTGAACTCAGTCATTTGCAAATAGTTCGCAATTCTATATTCCCTTAGTAGTTAACCAAATAACTAGAAACAGGTATCGTAAATTACGGGCACTTATAGTACTATCAAAGTGTTGTAAATTCTTCCAAATGGTACGCTGGTTCGTCCTAGCTATCGTAATTCGCTTGGCAAAATTCGGATTCTCGTCCCGGTAACTATTAATGCGAAAACCTCGGTCCCGAATAGTACCGCGACTGTCCCGTATTCGCTCCTATGGCAAGCCAAAAGACGCGTTCAGAATATAGAGCTTTGTTCCGCTCCAAAACGTGTGCGATTAGGACGACAATTTTCGAATTATTTATAGGGCACATAATGTTCATACATTCCCATCACATCATAGGAAAGAGTTAGGTTCGCACGTGTGCCTTGCGGTATAGCAAGTCTCAGCCGATTTGAACAGTTTCTCACGACGGAGACGCCCTGGGACGGTAACAGGGTGGGCGTCCTAACAAAAAGTAACGACGGCCAGGCAGCATCCATTCGTATTAGTCACACGCGAGCGATGTGGTTGAGAATTCCACTCTCCTAGCTCGTCCTTGGCTCTCGCTTTCATATTGCAGTTATTACGTCCACATAACGTTCATCATGAGCTTTGTGTTTCGGTAAGAAGTCGCGTTTGTGCGTTCTTCATGTTACCGGGTAATTACGTTTATTTTTAAAACAATTTCCGTAAATCGTCCCCTCTTTGGCTCATTCCAACTGTTGTGCCCTTTTGGAGTGCGTCCAAACCAAGGTAGTTCAGATGATGTCCACAAGATCAGTGTCCTCGTTAACACGATGCATTGAATCGTTACCTCACAATCGCCCTGTTATTATTTCGATCATGATCATTCTAACGGTTATTTTTGCATGTTTTTTTAGGCAGCTTGTTGCTGGATGTCATTTACGTCCTCTGGATAAAGCGGAGTTGGCAAGCTTGGCAAAATCTCAGACTGGTTGGACTCATACACGGTCCTCAGACACCGTTCTCAACACTTCATGCATTCCAGCAAAACCACCAGAATTGCAGGTAAGATCGTCTATGTGTATGATCATACTTCTGTCATCAAATGTGTATTATCCGAACGAAACAATGCAGTAAAGTGACTTAACTGACTCTCTTATTTCTAATGGTTACCTAACCCAAATCCGTTTAATAACCTACATCGATTTACAACGTTTTCTTCAAAAATTAGACAATTCCACCATCTGTGACAGTTTGCTTTCTTGAGGAGATACCCAATTGCGAGAACTATGGACTTCGACTGGATTCAGACCGGCGTCGAGAACATCATGCCTAGACGCGGTGGCCGATCAGAAATGAATGTTTTTTCTGTAGTCCTCTGTGTTCCTGTCTCCACATAATCTGGTACATCTACTGTGGTTCGGTCAACGAACACCACTTTCATCGTGAGGGCTAATCTCCCAATATCGACCAGTTGAGAATGTGTTATTCCGTTCTTGCCTAGTCTGTTGGCACCCAGGTTGTACAATGGACTTCTGGTTTCGCGAAGAAAACCAGACTTGTTGCCTAGTTTGTTTTGCGATGCCAATGTTCATTTGCGTCGCAGCCGTTACTTTTACGAATTACTGCAGTTTTAATGTTCAACAGTGGCGTTGGTGGTTTCCAAAATGAACTGCTTGGAAAATCTTGCCGGCAGCCACTTCATTAGATTATTTTACATTCTACAGTCGGGCGGGTATGTTTGTCCAACTTTCGAATTTCTGTCCTCTCAGCATGATTCGGTAGTTCAACCAGTACATTCGCGTCTGAACATTCTTTTTTTGTCGCTCGTTCGAGCCCACTTGAAGACCAGACTTTTCACGACTGGACCTCCTCTAGATTATTGTGATCGGTAAACAATGTGGATTTTTAATGACGAAACTGAAATGTTTACGTCATCTTTGTGTCATCTGGTAGGTTTAACGGTCAAAACGGCATAAAAAGGTCTGACAACGCTCTGGTGCAGCACAGTTAGTGTGCACAAAGTTGAAGCACACAAACCGGGCAACGGTTTGAAAGTAATTTCTAAGTCAAAAAGAAGTGAACTCTGTAAACTGAGCAATACAATCGAGAGAGGCTGGCAATCAAATTAACATCGCAAATAAATGCAGTAGTAATTTCACCCATATTTCCTACCAAGGGCCGAACAATTAAGGCAGCCGCACAAGGGAGATTGTACAAGTGGATTATGTACTTTCCATAATAATCCAAGTCTGATCATTGTTTGGGATTCGGAAGGTATATGTGCACTGTTCCCGCTCTGTGTAGTGCTCATTTCTATTTGAATTTGAAGGTTACTCAGAAGGCAATCGTAGAATCCACCTTTTGTCCGGTTCGTAATCACACTTCTATAACAACCAGTCTTGAAGTCATTGAACCATTTGAACGCAAATGTTGACGGTGGCATATTAAATTACTAGCTAGTAATTCATGATCAATTCTGTATATCTACAATCGCGGGGATTGGCTTCTAAATTATATTCGCCTTCACTCACCCGCCTACGATAGTTCACATTCGGTTTCATCGTTGTTTTCACTCATCCGGTGAGTATAGCAAGCATGTATTCGAAACTGGCGATCGTCTCATCTTGCATTGCGCCTTAAAATATAAAAAGCCGTATGCGTAGATGAACTTAGAAACTTTTTTTCTGCTTTTTCCATAGTATTCAACATATCAAGTTGCAAGTTACAGGTACGCGCAACACTATGTGTTTCACCTAACCAGCGTTTTCCTAACCGTCAGTTCTGTATCTGCTAGATCATTTGGCCGTGGAAGTTACCATGTGATTACAACGGAGCTGTCGTGTTGTGACCATTGTTTTGTGGTATGTACTTCTGTTAACAGCGCCATGACAACTAGGCCACCCCATGCGAAATTGTCGATCGGGTTTGTCGGGACGTGATTTCACCTGGTCGGTTAGCTGGTATGGAATCTGAGACCGTAATGATTTCTACTTTTCCAGGTTGAACTTTTCGACACTCCACAGTGCCTAGACGGTACGGTCGATTTGCACAGATCTCATCGTCATCATATTCAGGCTTGTGCCGTACTCGTGAATACTATATCTCGAGCTCAGGTTGGTCCTGGTATCGATCCACAGAATAGTTGAGTAATAAATGAGTACAACTTTGAAGAGAATAAGAAAGAAGAGAAAAGGGATAAACAGTGGAGTTCTGTGACAACTGAGACTTAACAACTTTGCGAATCCAGGCTGTCCACTGACTGCGACGCTGTCGTGCATGAGAGTGTTTTCAATTAGCGGTGTGGATGATTGCTTACTCTCTAATCAGTTAAACTTTACCTATCGACCTTGCTTAGTGGAAGGTGAAGACTGATATCCTGAGGCCACATCCTCATCTGACCGCATTACGGTTTCTATCAACTATCAGCAATCACAGTGAACAATGCGTCAGACAGAATTCGTCACTCAATCAGCGAAGACTGTGCATTTCCATCGCCTAGGTTGTCGGCAGAAGTCACATTGGTTAAACGTATTATTTTGATAGGTTTTCTGACCGTAATGGATGACGTGAGTTACTCAATAACGGTAAGGTTCTGTGACATAAAGAGTACAGTTTTTTTGGAATACGACTGATCTTGGAGTTTCACCTAATTATAAGATGTACTTGCTTGGCGAACCTCGATCACTCAGCTTGCTGTTTGAGCGACAGATGCTGAAGTTTAAGTATGATGCTTCATTTGCTCATTACTTTTTTACACGAACGTTGCCATTCCTGTGATAATCAGCAAAATTGAATAACAAATGGACTATGGTCTTCACACTCAATCGTTTTCTGTTAGACTTTATTTAATGTCTTATACGCCTTTCTATTGTCTATTCAAAACGGAACATGCTTTTTCTGGTTTACTAGTCGAGTTTATTGAGCTGAATCTATTTTCTCATGTCTCCTAATTGTTGGAATAACGTAACGATTCATGTTTCTCTTTTCTTCAGTACTCCTAAATTTCTAGCTGGTTTATTTGGTTTATGTGTCAGCTTCGAATAGTCATTGATGAATATTATCACCCATTGCTCTCAAATCGTTTCCCATTAAACGACGAAACCGTTCCTTAGCATGCAAACCTTCCACTAGGTGTATTTTTGCATTGAGCTGTCATTTGTACATCAACCAGAAAGTATATTTGGCACCTGAGTCTGCCTGTTGTTTGGGGGTTTCGCTGTAGATTTCTGTCCCATAGCGGATTTCTAGGCATGACTAGCGGTTTTGATTGCTAGTTTGTTTCTCCACCACATACCACGATCACCCGTTCACGATGCCGGACACTTGATTCACCTCAGCACAATGAACATCCGTGCTTATCGGCTATTTTTCTTACCCCTCCCTCATGACCGAATAGAAACAATCTAGGCCGGTGAAACAAGGTGCGTTTAGTCCTAGTTGGTTCAGTCAGTTAGGTTTATACACGACCAATAAGTATTCATATATCGTCCTACTTGCAAGTAATGAGTAGTATGGTATTTTCTTACTACTGCTGGTCCTCCTGCATAGGTCACTCCGTCACACGGCCCGCAGTTTCTACATTTTCCGAGTCTGTCTAGTATAAAGAGGCTTCATTACACTAGAAAACACCGAACAATATTTCTTACTTAGTTTACTTATTACATTGATTTGCGGACTGTGTTTCTTCTCCAGCATTCCTAAGTGTCACACCTTGTCTGAGCTAAATAAATATCATTTTCACTCCTCACTAAACTATTTTTCACTATAAATCACGGTAGAGCACTTCTGTGGGAATCGTAAGAGACCAGATATATGACAATCTCAAGATTGGAGTTTAACTGAACTCGTGCCATCTCGAACATCTTGGCAGAATCGTTGGACGTAGTCTACTCATTCTTCCAACATTGGATCTTATTTTTTCTTTCAAAGTCATGGCTCATCTTCACTAATATACGAAAATCTTTCTTTTATTTGTGAGAAGGGGTTTGTTAATCTACAGTTGTTTACTCCCATTTGGATTCTTGATGTTGGTGAAAACGTTTCTACACTATGGTAACTTTGTTGCGGTTCCTGTTTTTACTATTCGCAGGTTCACCTCAGCCCACAGAAGTTTTATTCCCAGTGGCAGCTGTTACAGAAGCAAAACGACTTGTCTGAAACAAATCGTCAGTGGCGTTTGTGTGAGCTCATCTTCAGACAACCCCCTCAACTACTTCGGGATCTATTTGATAGTGGACTGGGTGCTTCTTTGCTTCCGGAACTGTTGAGTGTTATGGCCCATGCTTACTTAGTTTCTAACTTTGTTGATCCCCCATGTATCTCGACCACAAAAGACTTGAGTATGCGGATCTTGTCAACAATTCAATGCTTCAGTGAATCCGATCAATTCTCTATGGCCGTTGAATTCCTATCCGCAGCTGAATTACAAACCGTTCGCAAACTCTTCGATCAAATTGAACGTGACCAGACGGATTCAGTATTGCATTTGCTCACCAGTCTTAGGCCATTGTTTCGTTTGTAGTTGTTGTATTTGTGCTAGGTTTCGCTTCCCTTTGCGTGTTTACATGCAGTTGATAACGTAGTAGATGGGCGTGATAAAACTACTTTCTGTGTTAAAGTACATCAGATTGGCCTTCCACGGTATACAAATTGTAGTTTTTACGTAGCACTATGTTACTTCAAACTATTAACTGGCCGCCTGGTGCATCAGAAGCGTACCTGTTCTAACAGGCACATACTGTTAACTGAACTAACTCTGGAGGAATGTTTGAAAATAGAACGTTACATATGGCCATCCGATTCGGCGTTAAACAGCACGTCCAGCTAAGGTAACCAATCGTTACATACATGCTCACAATACGGTGAGGCGAATGAACCGTGTTCATATCTGCCAACGTTGACTGTGGAGTCCATAGTAAGTAAAGCACCATCTACGTAAGGTCTATGTAGAGTCGCTGATTTTGTCAAGTCTGTCGTGCTGTCTTCCATCATAGCCGTAAAAATGTCCGTTAACCATTATCACGTTACTATCTTGCTTGTATGGCTTTCATTTGAAACAAAATTCGGTGTTATTTATTCAAACTACAAACGTGATTTGAAAGATCTGTAGGTAATTGAAACTGTAAGTTATTCTTCAAACTAAAATCTGGGCACTTATTTTTTCCTAGGTGTCGGCTTTGAGTGTAGTTCCGAAAAGAAAGCACATTCTCGTGAGAATCGTTTTTCCTCATTTCCAACTAAAGCATTCCAACTTATATTACCGATGAAATGTGCACTCTATTAATCACGGTAGTATATTCAGTGTCAGTAAGATTGCTTGCAGTGCCATTTTATTTGAGATAAAAATTTCATGCATTTTTCTTGGGATAGCACTCCTTAAGTCTTCGTTTACTTTCTCTGTTTCAAAAGTGGTTTCGTTAGAATTTCCTACTGTACGAGAATGCTCAATTGTATATCATGTTACTTATCAATCCGAACCTTGCATGTTCTTCCTCGTTCAACATTTCGGGTGAGGCGTATTCCCCGAATGGCATAACAGGAACTTTGGAAACTTTACTGAACGTTTATTGTCACGTCCCTCCGTGCTAAACATTTTCAAAATGAAAAACTTGTTCTGCATTTTTGATGTGTGCAATCTGCCTCATAACTGTTATATACATATATATATTCATATATAATTGGAATATTCAAGCTATTGTAAACGATATTTTGTAATGAACTTGATTTTTGACTACCATGTTCCATTTTCAATCTTCTGTTTTGTGGCTGACTGATATTTTGCGAATATAGTTATGGATGTTATTATCCGTGTGAACAGCTTTCTCGACTGTTATGTCAAGTGGTGTTTCGCTGTTTCGTTTTGCAACGCATGTCCATTGCCTCTGTCTCCGGGTCGTCGACCAAACGGGCTGGTGGCTTTTGCACCTCGAACTGAAGAGAATAATCGATTAAAGCATGAATGTGCATGTTTATAGGCTTTCTAGGTAGTCCCTCTCGAATAGTAGCACATGTTGTATGAACAAACTTCCATACTGCTTATCAATAACCGAAATATTCTTCAGAATGTTTAATGACTTCAGTGCTTCTAACTCGAGAAATCCTGGCCGTTGAAACATCGAATGAAGTTAACAGGACAGGTACTGTATATACTCTCAGTGTGATCGAGTAATTCCAACGTTACTCACAGCCGAATGTGACTGGGTGTTTGTAGATGATATTCCGGTCATGTCTTATGTGACGTCAACGTTGTAGTAGCTAACACATTCACCGCGTGAGAACATGGACTGGAGTTTAACTCATGACCACGGTAAGGAATTGTAGCACTTGCAAATACTAATGCAAAGAGACCGAGTCTAATGCCTCTCCGAAAGAGATCGATTAAAGTGTCTGCAGCAATTCGAAAGTTACGATCAGTTAGAAGTGTGATTTGACTGATATCAACGAAATCTTCTGTTACTCATCCTGTATACATACCAATTAATAACCTACAGTTCATCCCCCTGTCAAATGTCCTATTTAATGGGGAAGTCTATGACGTTTTGTTAGTTTGTATGAAGTAAGAATCAGTATTTTCAATTCATAGCTTCCTCGCTGATCGGTTTTTGTTTACGGGCTTTTCATTGACTGGTTTATGTTGATGATGAGCTTCGACTGCATTCCTTCTGGTCAGCCTATCTTTGTTTTGACGCGTTGCCCCTCTGGCTTCAGTCCACTATTATGACCCGTTATTGATATTCTGGCAGGCGTTCGGCTACTGCACACTGAGGAACTGAACCTACCCACATCCAAATGTCCCGAATGGGTTCGTTGACTTGACCACCAAATATTCTCACATTGATTGAACGTTATTCGCAGCCGTATACGGTTCTCCAGCTATATGCACCTCACGACAAAATTATACGACCACTGCATTGTTTACCGGTTTCATATTAACCATCGGTTAATGACATTTTTTACAACAGTGGAACGCACCTCAACAGCAGGCTTTGGTCTGTGTCTTGTTTGGTTAACTTCTAACGAAAATGAATTACGCGAAAAGGCACATAAAATAGCCACGACGAAATTACACAATTATCACTTGTCCAAGCTGATGGATTGGGCTAACGCTATCTGAAAACCTAGACGTAAGGCGCATTGGGAACTGAATGTGCATCATCAGTTAGTTGATGTGTCAGTTGCTAGGCCGCGTTGCCAATTACTTAAGCGTGAAACAGTTGTCATATGTAACCAATTTTAAATCAAAATTTCACAAGGCATAAATCAGGTTTTGCGGAAGTAAACAGACAGACACGAAAAATAAAAAATATTTCACTTCTGATTACCAGGGTTACTGCAGTAGTAACACAAAACGTTTCTGAATACACAGGGGAATTGTGACGTTTGATAACCGAGGCCTCAGCAAGCTAGAGGGTGTGTTTCCAATTGTTCCGAAAACCCACAGAGAATGTACCAAGAACCTAGACTTCGTATCCTGTTCGGATCATGTGCCTTGTTGTTGATGATGCTGGGATCCGTCTTTCGACGACTACACAAATGCCTGGTGCTTCTGGTCACATTTCTAATCACTTGGGAGCGTTCGCCTTGGTACAAGCAGCTAGTTGTCAGTTTTTTTCTAAGCATACTGTCTTCTTCGGTTCAAGGGTTGTGTTGGTCTGTAAAGCGGAATGCAAGGACAGAATGTTTAAAATTATTGGTGACAC
>LUCH01003339.1:6539-20329 GCA_013368495.1 Paragonimus heterotremus | reverse complement strand
AATGGAACATGTAACTGTCAACTGCCGATGGCGCCACTCCGCCATGCACCGTTATTATCTCTGGATTATTTATTTGAACTCACGACATCCTGACATTTGCGCTCATCTTATTTGTTCACGTTCATGCATTCGTGGCAGGAATACACTGAGGATGTAACGAGAAACTGTGAACAAAAGCTGTGCTAGCCATGTTGCCTCAATCCTGGCAACTGGATGATTGAAACGCGCAATAGACAGCGGTCTCATGACCTAAATATATCAGTATTTTTGGCCGATGTTTTTCAGTGGAACATTTCAATTAGTAACGAATTTTCTGACAGTTCCGCGCAATTTATTTTGAAACGTCAGCAGTTAATTAAGGTCTATGTGTGAAAAAACGAGCGCGCGAAGAGTCTTTTTACGAGCCGTAATAATAATAATAATAATAATAATAATAATAATATGGTCGAGCGGGCTACTGAGTTGAAAAAGATATTTTTTTTCCACGGAATCTCCGGGTTCCATTTTTTCTTATCGGTGGTTGCACGGATTACTACGTTTCAGGTAACGAGACAAGTGGCTCAACAGTTGATAGCTTGTTACAACGTGCATACGCTACTACATCCCGTTAACCTTTTTGGCTGTTTTTTCACTGTGATACTGATGGCACAGCTGCGCTGGATAAACCATGTGCATATGTATTTGTAAACACTTAAGCTCTTCCCTGTGATTCCTCGTAGCAAGTTAATTTTCCTTCTCCACTTCGGATAGTATGTGTTTGTATATATGTTTGATACGAGCAACTACATGAAATGGCAAGCATTATACAATAAATATTGTGAGATGAAGGAGGGTGATGAAGAGGAAAGGTAAGTCGGTACACACAGAGATTCACACCACGGCCATCCTTAGTTCCTATTCCTTACCGTGTATAGCAGTATGTTCAACAAAATTTGTTTGTGTTCTTCAGACCTCCGTCATGAAGTTACGAACGTCCCACTGAGGCAAGCTTCAATGTCAGCAGGTGCAGGGTCTCGTCATTCTTGTAACAATACTTTGCAGTTAGAAGATGCATACATCACACCGAACTCGCGGACTGAAATTTCTAGTTTGTGTAGAATGTGGCAGACTTCCTGTGGACCCCCATAGATTCTAACAATATTGTTTTCACGCTCTAAATTTTCATGTGTATATCATCTGGGAACACCCCGTCTTATTCATATTAGGGACCTACTACCTCGGAATTCCAGAAGCACCTAGGGAAAAACCGAGCAGTCTTGTAAACATAACGCGTCATTGGGATGGAACAACCTGCTGCTACCGGGACCTATCAAAGGATTATCTATCTCATATGAACAATGAGTAGCAGAAATCCCGTTGTTAACAATGTTATCTACGAAGCTAGTTGTGAACTTATCCTTATCCTGTAAATGCGTGTTGTGCCGTGCACTTTCAACGGCAGCTCAGCTTGCCACCTAGGGCATTGGTAACGCCTTCGGATGCCCTAATTGCTTATTTCGCTTGTTAAAATTTCCATGCCCTCAAAAGATATCTCAATAAAGGTCAGTTTCCTGAAACGTCACAAGGCCTCGGCCTGGACAAATTCCTTGCTACTGTTTTTACGGATAGGAGTCCAGCCTTAATCAAAAAGCCGACGGCCGTGCTCCGAAAGCCTTGGGTCAGTAAGGCCATTCCAAGTGGCTGATTGACATCGTCTCCATTTTTAAAAATGGCTCATTTACCTCGAATTTCAACCACCGAATGATTAGCCCGATTCCCTTTTGGGTTGCAGTCGCTATACTTCGAAAATTATGCACAACGCGTGGGCGTCGTATCCGTGAAAAGCAAATTGGTCTTTGTAATGGCTATGGTTGCATAAATAAAATGTTTACTCTCTACCGGATGCTTGAACACCACAATTCATATAAAAGACCGATAGTTGTTGTCCTCAAGACCCAGCGGAGTCTTTGATCCAGCTGACAGTGCTGTACTGTGGGGTTGTTTATCAAAGACTGGTGTGTCCGAAAAGCATATCGACATTTCGAAGGCAATTTACGGCCGCGAAATCTGGTCCGTATTCGTGGATGATGTTTACAGACTGTCCGGTTTCGATCATCAATGCTTCCGAAGCATTTGCGGCGTACAATGGAAACATATTATCCACGGTGGCGAAGTTTGCCAACGTGTTTTGTTTCAGTAAAGCCTTTTTGAATGGGGTCCAAAGGTCAATGAACATCTATGGCTGAGGACGCCATCTGGTATGACGAAGAATAGAAATCAGTAGTGCACATGTTCCGAATCTCTATGCGCACCGGTGTAGTGTTTTTCCTTCTCTAGCTTATGCAGTCCTCTTTTTCTCGCATGTCTTGGTTTTTTGTTCCTTCATGCGGATTTTTATTTTAAGTATCTCCTAAGATCTGGTATACTGTACGGCTGAATGGGTTAGGGACTGAGGAACGTTACCTCACCTCACTTAAAGTACTGTATATCGGCGATGTGCTGGCTTAGTCGCCAACCTGGTTCAAGATCCGACAGCTTATTCATTTCAGTTTGTTGGCAGGAAGTTCAGATACATCGCCCTTTGGTAAATGATTTCAGAATGGGGCGCCGTTAAATGAATCAAGATTCAATCGATACCGCGTGAATCAATGTCAACCTCGGTCACAATGTGCACACGTGTTGTGCAAAACAGTAGTTAAATACACGTGTTCATGTACTAGATAAAAGCCAGGACTGTTCGTTTCACAATAACTCATTACTGGTGTTTTTAATGAATCCATCTAGACACTTTAACACATAATTCCGACTGTGTTTGTGATCACACGTGTTTACTTCTATTCGATTGCTCAGGTTTCATCTCACACCGATTTCCTACCTTTAATTCTACCCAGTCTCATCCCATTTTTACAGCTGGTTTATTTTATACTCGTTCAATGGACTCTTTCTGGGTGTGAGTTGGCCAGCTATTGCAAAAATTCTGCGAACGGTGAGTGCTTCCTGTTTGGTTCCGTTTCTGACCAACGCAGTCTCTGCATTTTATGGCCCATCTACGCTCTACAACCTTCGGTGTTCGCGTGTACCCGGTTGTTATTAGCAGATAAAAAAATAAGTGATATAATATCAATAACTGGATCGATTACCTCTAACCATTTTGCGATAAATCAAGTGCTGTTTTTGTCATTCTTTGGATAGTTCTTTCGAAATTGCGCTGTACTTCACCGGCCAGTTTTGCCGCCACGAGTCGGTACATACGTATCTTACAGTTATCAATATAAATACTTATTTTTTAAATGTAATCTACTTGTGTTATTGGGGTTACCAATTCCTGGAAGTTAACCTCGTCCTAAACAGTCCTCGATTCTTTGAAGATTTGTTTGTCGTCAGATTGGGTTCACATTACTCTCCTCATTGTTATCTCATTAGTCATGCTCAACAATGAATACGTACACGTTAGAGATTTTGGTGATCCTCCAGTCTTAGTTAAATCTTGATTACCTTGTGTTGCTTAGGATTTTTTATTTTGAGACGAATTAGGGAACCGTGACTATTAATCTGTGAGTCTCATTGTTGCAAACTATCTCATGATGAATAGATTGCTGTGACTCAATTTTCTCTTCTTCAGTCTGTTCCACAACATGAGTTGGCTACCTGGTGGGGAATTCTTGCAAGTGCTGTCAATCTGGCTGGGGGACTTGGACCGTGGATTGCGCTGTTCTTGACCTCATCTACTAAAAGCTGGTTAGGCACTTATGCTTGGAAATCTGTGTTTATAACGCTTGGTGAGCTTGCTCCTGGATGTCTTTAAGCTGTGGATGCATTGTTAATACTCTTTTCGCTATCCTTTTTACTTGTCAAGAGATTTGCTTACGAAGCTCATTACATGTGCTACTTTTGTGGACGCTCCCAGTTAGCTACAAATCAGTCTTTTAATATCGTTATATATTCGCTTACATACAGGTACAATTGGATCTGTTCTACGTCGGTCATGCTCTTGATTCCAGAGTAATCCGGACTGTGTGTAAGCGTTCTTAATGCCCACGGTCCATACACGCTGTAAAAGGTTAAGATAGTCGACTGTGGTATTTAAGATTATGGAAGGCTTGAAGGAATTGAAAAACATTCCTTCAGGTTTTTGTATAAAAGTAGTACTCTTTTCGACTTTTATCGGTATACCTTTAGGAGCGGTTCAAAGTGCTGTTTCGGGTTTGATTGTCAAGCAGAATATAGTCAATTATTTCCATTTTTCAGCCGATTGTTTTCTTATTTTCATTCTAAAATACCGACGAGGTATCTAGGCAACGATCATCTGTTTGAAAAGCAAAACCTAAATGTTGGGTGTAACTGAATGAAGTTTTGTCGAAAGTGGTCCTATCAGTGAAATCTTCAGCGTCCTGTGTTGTCAACATGGAAGATGATAATAGTCCGAGTAACGTCAGTATGAAAGACATTTACTTTTTTGCGATTACCAAAGCTTCCTACACAATCAGATACTACATCTGGATATAATGCAAAGAATTTATCAACTCAGAGTTCCTCCAAATCTTTGAAAATCTCCGTTAAATCCAACCTGATCCGAAAATTATCATGGTTGAAACCAAAGTCTTTAGTACAAGCCCCAGGGAAAATAAAAACCAATTCCTTGGTTAACATAGGTTGTACATTGATAATGTTTTATTCTGCGATTCTAGTGAAGCAGAGTTACTGCGATGTTTTTTTAGAGACAGTTCAGAATATTTCAGGGTCCGGAGTTATACGCAATCTATCAGATTTCTTGATTCGGACAGAACAAAGCGGAGCGTTGAGGGTTCTGTACTTAAATAATTGATAGTAAAATATACAACTCTACAACCAAGTGAACTCTATGCACACAAACTAGTCGTTAGCAATTGACAGCCAATTATATAGTGATGTAAACAATTAAACGAGCGAGTACAAGATAAACAAAAGGGGATTTCCAATAGAAATTCATGAAGTCACTTCAGAATTTACCACATACAACAATGGAAAAATGTTTTGTTTGTATTTAATGTGACCCTCACTTTGTGATATATATATATACGTACGATAATTTGGTCAGTGGAATATAGACATGAGAATGGCTGAAACTGACGTTCTCTGGGCTGTCGCTGGTAGCTTGGTGGCACAACAGATAACGTCGCGAGGTTGGATGTGACGGTTCGCGGGTTTCCTGCCTCCTGACGAATGTTTTGTCACTACATCACTATTTTCATCTCCAATCATCTGAATATAAGTTCCATTGATTTTGATCACAATTAACGAAAAATTCCCCATATATGGTAGCCATGTTTTTTCTAACATAATACTATATTCAAACAGTTCTATCAGCAGAGTAAGGTATAAGGGACTGATCAATCTTTTCAATGACGTATGGCTAGTAGAACCAAATATATAGTGAATTGTTAAAGGAAACGTTGAACTGGTTTTTATCGTCATCGAAATATCTGCAGCCAAATATACGAAAAAAAGACCTCAGTTGCACTGTGGCTGATTTACACGGCGATGGCTTTGCAGTATGTCACCGAAGAATCGTTATACAATGCCGAATGCATACACAATGAAAAGCGGGACGCAAAATGGATTAATTACGTAAAGACAAATGAGAAACAATGGGGAATAGCGGAAGAAAGATCAACTGGAGAAGTGACAGATGAATTGATAAATGACTTAAGAATGACACAACGTTATAAGGAAGTTGTAATACTCTACGTTTCAACCACCTCGGGTGGCCTCCCTCATTTATTAATGACATGTTAAACAGGGTGCCCCAACTGTTCGACTTCATTCGTACAAAATTTTGTGACGAATGAATGTTGAAACTGGTGTTAATGCACCACATTAAAAAGACGGAAGATAAGAGGGGTTTTGTGTGTCGTTGTGATCAACTGATCAAGGAATGAGTAGATATGAAATGCTGTGTTAACTCTTAATCAATTAATTTACGATCAGATTTATCCCAACCCATTTCTCTCTAGTTTTGTTAATCTTTTTAAGTTAAAACATTGTTCATTTTTTCGTGTACATGAACGACAACTTTCATTTAACGACTCCGTTGGAATCGTAGGAGAGCTGCTACCCGTGTACAAGTACACAATTTGTGTATTCATACGGTTGTCACGATCTACTCCGTTACTGTAATTTGGAACGATACTTGGGGGAAATTGTGAGTTTTTGAAACGATGTCTTACAAGTTTCTGAATTTTGAAGTGACTTCGTCGTGCGAACCGTTTCAAACAAATGGCAAGCCATCAATGAAGAAAAAGTCGTATTGATAACAGTGAAACGACTCACTGACAACTTGAAGTCTGTCAGGTTGAAGGATTACCATATATAAGGAAGGATAGCACCAGGAGGTAGAATAAGACGACGTAGTTAACAAGTTTCACGCACGGCGTAGGAAGCAAAACGTTGAGCTTTGGGAGGTGGGTGAAAACGCGGAGCTCAAATACTTCACCGTACAGTTAATTTGTCAGCCAGCAATCTAAGCAAAATTGAGAAGAGAGAGTCAGTATGCAGAAACTCCCGTTTATTGTTGCGGTAACCAGTCAAATTCAAAAGTGATTTACATACCTTTAAATAAAAGTACTGGTGAAGTTAATAAGAGAGTGTATACAAATACACGAAAATAAATTACGAAATACAATGATTAACTGTGATCACTGCACCCTGCATGCTTTGGGACATTAATTGTCCATCATAGAAAGATTGACCCTAACCTGACATTTTCATTCTAGTGTTCGCTTACCAATCGAAGATGACATAGTCTGAATTAAACCATGCATACTTCGGCGAACGTATCGTTACAAGTGAGATCAGGTTTTGAAAGGTTTGTGATGAATGTATACCTAGTCTATTGGAAAAATTTTCCGTTCTTAGTCTAGTTGATCGTCTCAAGGATGAACCGTTACTTTTTCTATGTTCTTAGTGTTCTCTACGTAACATTTCATCTTCCCAGTTTTTTTGTTTGTGCTTCAGGCTGTGGTTGTTTGTTATCTGGAGTATTTCTGATTTCCTACCGATTCACTCGGCTGTCACATCGACCGCACAACCACGACAAAATAGATCACCACGTCAACGTTATCCCACATACGTCATTCTCATCATCAGCCGGTGTACTTGGACAGCCTTCTTCGATGCGAGCAGAAGACGCCAACAAATGCGCGACCAGCGTCAGTCCTCCGAAAGCTGATCAATCAGGTCCGTGACTTCGTTTATTTTTAGTGTGACATTTGAGCTTTGTTGATTTCCGGTCATTGATAAGAACCTCATATACCCGATTTGCGCTTGTTCTCTCAACTTACTTAATGAAACACTTATCGGGCTGAGAATTTTTAACCTGAGAATTGAATTTCTACCGCTTTGTAAAGTTCACTAACTAATCCAAAAGATGGCTTATCAAGGTGGAGGTTCTCAAACTGCTCCACGAGAATCTAACAATGTTATTAATGAGATTGAAAGTCATATCTCTGATGAATGATTTATTATTTACAGAATTTACGGTGCTCACTAATTATTAACTGGTGGGGGAAAATTGTGCCTGAATTGGTATTCGCTTCAAACTCTATCGTCTTACTTACAATCTGCATAATTTACTAAAATAAACTCAGTCGTGCCTAAATTGTGTTTAATTGCCTGGAATTTTGAACTATTTTTGTCTTTCTACGAAAATGTTAGGCAACAAGCAAACACTCTCAGTTTTCGGGACATAGTTGGACTGCAATACCATGGTGCTATTTAACAACTGCATTAACCAATCTGTCAATACTACAACTTCAGTGCTTCGTAAGAGACAGCAGGACGGGTGGGTGACAGATTTCATCCGTGAAAATTCTGATCTCTCAGTTCGGTTTAGTAGCACTTGCCGTGTTTGAAGGTGTTGTTTCTGTGGCTGGTTCACTTGTGGTCATAGTCCAGTTGTTTTTGTTGTTGAGTCATCTTTAAATTTAACAAGGTGAGAAAATAGACGGAGTTACCAACCTCTTTTTGAAAGAGGTTGGATAGAGATGCTAAATCTGCCGTCAAATGTGAGTGATGTTTAACATAAAATCTCAACAGCATTGATTGTCAGATCACTTTCAACAGATTAATTATCAAGCAATACCGAACAGGCCAAATGCAACTAAAATTACAAATGTTGATATCCACAGCAAGTGCGGTTCTTCCGAACAGTTTTTGCAATATTATCAATAGCCAACGTGAGCCATGCTCCAAACGATGCGAGCCACGCAGTTCAAACTCAGTAGTAGGTGACTGGCTATTCGTGCATTAGATTGAACCATCATTGTCAGAAACAAGGCGGACGACAAAACTAAGAGAAACACAGTGTTATTGTTCACTATGCATCAGAATAATGATGTGAGATTGTCGAGTGAGATGCTCACATGTTGAGACGTCAACAGTTCATATACCATCTAATCACAAATACTTTATCCCTGTTGTTTGTTGCTCAGTTAATTTACCTACATTTCGGTGATTGTACGCAGATGGGCACATAGTCGGTAGATAGAACTTTTCAAAAAGCCCAAAGAATAACCAGAGGGTTGACAAGCCATCTATTATGTAAATGTTTAACCTTTTCGGGTTTCATTTGTGACAGTGAACATTCTGTTTATGCCCATGATCTGTCAGTAAAGTGATCTAAAGTCGTTCACCTGCTCAAACGCGCTTTTCGTTGTGAGATAATTCTAGGGCGTTGCTAGAACAGCTAGGTCAAAAATTTCTGAAGCATCTAAAATAACAATGAGCTTCCACGGTTATTGACGTGGTTTAACATTTGACAAAACGTAACCATGCACTCATTGTAACCACGATCTGGACAGGACCCGATCTTCTCTCATCAGATTAGTACTTCATGTATTGAGTCGATTATTAGCGTATAGGTTGTCAGCGATATCCTCTGGGTTAGTAACAATGTACAACCGATCTAAGAAGCGCTAAACCACTTGGTGACCAAAGTGTTACGATATGTTGTGTGCTTTGCTCAGTACAAACGCAAAATCCTTCTTTAAGACTGGCGGGCTAATGTGCCTGTCCACACGTTGGGCGATAACAGTCTGGATTTAGTCGAAAATGTTGATTATCTTGAGATTTTCGTCACAGCTGGGGATGATGCCTTAAAAATGGTCTGTCTACCTATCGCCGAAGATAGGTGGTTTGTTGACGTGGTTCATCTCTGACGTTGGTGTAACATTCGCCTCCGTCTATCTAGACAGTAGAGTGCACAAGGTCACTATGTATGTGGTCTGCGCTAAGGTTGGGAAACTAGGTCGTTCTCCTCGTTGATATTCTTGGGCTGCCCCTTGTTGACAGTTGTGTCTGTATAGTGGTCCCCGTGAACGGCGGCAGTACTACGTGAACAGTGCTGAGGTTCGACAACACGTTAGAAACAGATGGTCCTTGTTCAACACTTTATGTGCGCTCTGTGAGTGTGATGAACAACTCATGTCATCTCGGCTGTGCCCAGCATCCTGGCTATACTACGAAAAACACCATGTCCCTGGCTCAAAGCATTTTGAGATTGCACGGCCAACTCAATGGTGGACATACTATTACGTTTGGTTAATTACTACTTCTTCTTTTGAAAAAAATAAACAGCATGGAAATTTTGTCAACGTCAAGTGCAGTATGTTTTACTAACAAAAATGAGTATTCCCACCTCTGTTATCTTCACACGTCTCAGTATACACTCAGCTTTTTTCCCCTATCTATCTCTTAACTGTTTGTTTCATGGTTTTGAGTTAACACTCAGTCTGTCAGCTCGCTGATATACAATAATAACGTATTACTCGATGACTTTCTGTTTATATAAATCATTTTATATCGCTTATTATACGTACTATCAAATTTGCAGTTAGTTAATCTATTTTGAAGACGTTTATGCATCAAAAGTGATCCATCACTAAGAGATTCCTGCTTGAGCTGTTTATCTCCCGGATTAGCCAGGTAACTGAGGTCCCAGTCTGAAATTGCTGAGCTCCCTACGCAGCTTCGTAGCTCAGTTGAGAGCTCGCCGCTTTTGTGCATGCCGTTTCTGTCACTGGTTCGAATCTGGGCTTCGGCCAGATTGCTTATGCTATTTTATATTTATTTAAGTGAAATAGTGAATTTTGATTGTCTCTTCTGCCGATGCTTTTATCATTTACCCTCTTTGTTTCAGATCGATTTTCTGTGAATCAGCAAGACCCTTTGGACTGTTCGTGCTATTTGGCAGTTCGATCCAACACATTTTGGCAACAGTTACTCAACTTAGTGCGAGTCTTGTCACCAAGGCATCGACTACTGTTGTGTTGCTCTGCTTTGGTTCATTTGAGTTCCACCTTTCTACGCTTCGCTATCTCAAACTGGTTCTTGATCATGCTGAAAAACTATCCAGACTTATACAGTCTGGAGTCAAGTAAGATCTGCTGCTCGAGTTCTGCACTGTTAGTTCCTTTTCTTCATTTTCTGGATCTGTTGTTATAATCACAGAAGACATGTTCATAAATATTACCACACGTCTGTTGTCATACCCAGTCGTCAAAATGCAGGTTACCCGACTGTTTGATCAGAGCGGTCGAGGTGACTCAATCGCAGCGGTGTCATCGGCCGAGCAGATGATCGTGTTTCGAGTCAACACTATCCTTGGTGTTTTTGTTCTCGCTCGTGCAATTATTCAGTGTTAGTCCTATGACATCAAACACTGTTCCGATGTGTAGGATAAGCATTGGTGCGTTTATTTTGTCAACCATCAGATACTCTAGATAACAAGTAGTATATACAATGATACTTGCAGCTGTCATTCATCAGAACATTGTGGCGCACAAAGATTAGTAGTTATTGTTTTACTGTAATGATGTGCATGAAAGTTTAATGAGTTATCAGACAATTTTAGTGTTTGTAGTTATAACACTTAGGCAAAATGCGACAGATTAAAAGCAGATAGTTCAGCTGCCTACACACTCACTTACTACTGTTTATTTGAATATTTGCTCTCTTTTAAGGTACTGTATCATGCCGAGTTTTATACACTAACTAGTCAACGTTTTGTTTCGATTTCGTTCGTTTGTAGATCATGTGCGCTCTGAAACAATCCGTCGCATGCGACAATGTCTTTCACGTGTTTAATCTATATGTTTCTTAAGTCTCAAGGAGTATTGTGCACACATACCGATAAAGATCGGTCAACTTGCTACTACGGGTTTTCTGAGCACAACTAAGCAATCTGTATTGCAGGATGCCTAGATTTCGTTTGATTTTAGTCGACACGTTCTAATTGCGTACGCTTCAAACGGATTTGCAAATAATAACCGACCACTTCGGTCAGTCCTGTGGCAGTATGTTGGTTTCCTTCAAAGGTTTTGCGTACACGATACAGGTCGATAAAGTCTAATCAATAATAACCTCACCGAATGCGACCAAAGTGAGGTTGGTGTTATTCGGTTACCGCTGTAAAAGAATGGTCTGCATCTACATGATCACTCATTGACTGAAGTTGCTGACCAACGATTGATGTTGGATTCCTCGTTTTACGTTTTCATGTGTTTGTTTGATCGACGGTCATTGACTTAATCAATCAGTTTGGTAAATACTCAGCCGTGGACTGACGCCGTTTATGATGGACAACATGATTTGATGCATCATTAAGACCAACCTCAACGGGTTGATAATAATACGGCTATGGTTGAGCAGCGGCAGCGTGCGTTTCATTGCAGATTGTCTCCTGGTGGATGTTACTGGTTAGACGGTCTCTTTTGAGAAAGAAGTCTTCCCTAGGAATGTACTTCTCATCTGTTTTTTGTTGTGGTCAGTAAATCAATATAGATGGTCTTTCATTTGCACTGCTGTCTACTGTCTTCTCTTTCGTTCAGGCAGTCCCTGTCATAACTTTGCTTGGTTCGGTTGTACAACTAAAGACTGTGTTGATTGGTTCCAAATACTTTGTCTTGTGAACACAATCTGTCGACGCAAACCAATCTGTCTTAATAAACTAATTGGTATACCTGTTATTCGTTAGCATGATGTATTCGATAGCCACCAGTTAGGTCAATAACAAGTATTATGCAGATGAACTTGTGTTTAACATGTAATTGATGTTACCAAATGCAGTATGGGTTTCCTGAAACGTATGTTCTCTTGCTATGTTAGTCATATATTTAAAGGAGCCGCAGTGTTTTATGCGTGAATTTATTCTTCGTTCATGTGTAATAGAACGCCGCTACTACGACCGTCGTTGTAACAAGCTTTTCGCCACAATGTATAAAATTTCCGGTCCCTAGATATCTGTAACATATTTCAATGTGGGCCTACGTCCTGATTGAAACGAAAGTATCGTTATAATGAACCACTTGATTCATTTATCTTCGCTATGGTGTGACGAATCATATCCCATGCTGTCACCGTTTGTTCGACTTGGTTCGGCTAAACGAAAGTGATGTGCACAGGAGGGTACTGACAACCGAATCGAACAAAAATGAAGGTGGTACCGAATGTTTCCCTCCACTCATTATAGTCACTGAATGAATGTTGTTAAGGTCCCACACGGTGATATGCACCCTACCGATTGTGTGCTACGCCTACCAGTGAAAATACCTCTGAAAGTGAAACTGTTGTGCTATAGCCTGATGATGAACAAAAAATCAGTGGGTCACATGACCTCAGTTGATTGCGGTACTGGTTGAATGCACGATGTATAGGTGTATGTATCTGTGAGTTTGATGATCGAGTGGTTCAGTTAACGAATGATGTTTTGCACAGTTCCGATTCCTTTCGTTCCATACAATTTGACTAACTTAAATGTACGTACACGTGTTTTACGAGTCCTGCTGCAAACCATGCCTAAGATGAAATAGCAATGTCATTAATACCAAGACTATCACGATATTGTATGACAAAAATTAGGGAGTACATCAGATATTCATTGAATTTCGTAAGCCGTTTGTTACACTGACTTATTTTAGGATCCCGCAATAGTTGTTTTAATGACGCTCTACTTTACTACGACTCAGTCCTAACTATTTTGTAAATGCATTTGAGTGTAATCGGTAACCGTCAGATCAACACTCAGGTGTTAGAGTATTTGTCAAAAGATAGTTTTACCAGAAATTTTCTCACTCCTCGGAATCATAAAGGCTGTAATATATTGATACGTTTGCCTCGCTAATTTTCATAACTAATTTCTACGAAAGACAATTACTACTCCCCTTTTTCTCTGTTCTCTTGAAGTGAACTCTTTTGTCACGACGTTTGAGCTGGGCGGGTTGCTTGGGAATCTATTGGCCGGCGTTCTGTCGGATCAAGGTGTAAGCAAGGTGAGTTCTCATACTCAAATCGTAACTGAAGCTCCTACGTACTTAAGCTTGTTTGTCATATAATTGCAACGTTCATTGTATATAGTGAGTCATCTTTCCTTGGCATCTGCATCGTCCATCAAGTGCACACATTGTTATAGCTGATATTTGTAACTGTGTGCCGAATAGGGAACAGGCGCGCTTCCCCACCTCCTTGTTCAATGTAAACCTAAGTAATTTTCCTTGGAAACTTGCTATTTCGTGCTTCATGTCACATAACATTTCACTTCCTATCTAAACCAGCTACTCACAGGGTGTGCAAAGATGAATGAGCACATTGAAAATTCCAAGTGATCAAACTTCCTGATTCGAGTGTAAAAGTTGACTTTGTTTTCACTTGAACAAAAAAACTAATATAGAAGGAATTATTACTTGTCTACTGGCTTTCATGTGGTTGTTGCATGCACATTATTTGAATGGGTATTCCACTTTTACGCTTTCCATATATATATATATATATATATATAT
>LUCH01003338.1:18540-69774 GCA_013368495.1 Paragonimus heterotremus | reverse complement strand
AATAAAATAGGTACTATTCAATAAGGACAATTAGGTTGGATCATAACATGCAAGAACATTGCGTTGTTTAGTTTCCCCAGTCCTTTCTTCATATCAAGTGAAACTCTGTCAAAATTACAGAGTAACTATCCACTCTTAACACGTTTGGACGTTTGCAATAAAGTTGGTCCATGTCAGTCTTTTCTGTCCTACAGTCTTCACGGAATTTTCACCGCAAATATCGACTACCTGAACACTTTCTTTGGCATATACATCGCTATTCAAGGTCTCGGTTATATCGTACCACAAGCAAAATATATGCAACTAACAACAAGCGATTTATGAATGTGTTTAACCACAGGCTAATATGCCAACCTTGTATTGTTATTGCCACTATTGTGACCTAGCAATTTGTCAATCACCCTGCATACACAAACATATATCCACTGATAGAAACTCTTTTCCTCAAGAATTGCACGACGTGTTTTTTTGGTATTGGTCGCGAACCCAATCAACGCTCTGTTTCAGTACGAGAGATCAGCAGAAAACAATAAATTTAGTGGGTTTCATCCGGGACATCGGACACAGCGAACGTTTAAAATAAGACACAATATCCGAAATCTGGGGAAACTTATGCCGTCTTACTCCCCCGTTTGGAATATCAAATAGCTATGTGTAAATACGAATGCCCCCGCGGGTATTTACAGTGCATAGCAAAAGTTTTGTTGGTAGTATTCTAAGAGTTTTTGACGGTGTGAATTATTATAAATTCAACAATTTCATACCGATCTAACGCCTATATCTTGCGGTTGATTTTTGTTTGCTACTCCCAACTGGGAGTGTCGCTCAGCTTATTCTTTTTCGTGTGCTACCAAAATGTTCTGTCTCGGTGTTCTGTGTTGGTAACTCTGATCGGTGTCTGCGACTCAGAATGACTGAACCTATCCCTAATTGGTTAGTGCGCGCTAAGACGCAGCAGGCAGTGGCAGTAGATCGATTGAGGCAAAATCTGACCTAATCCGTTGCACAGCACATTATGAAATCAGGTCACGTTTTTCATCCCGTTTGAAGTATTGTGACGTTAACTGAATCCGAATTAGCTTGCCTTTTCGGAGGCGATTTTGAACAATACTCTCCGTCCGGTCCTATATGTGTGCATAACCGGTTGACTCACGCAGTTTTTTGCCCTGAAACTGAAATCAAAAATAATCGACAACCTTCACAATAAAATCTTTACAGTTATTATAGATGTTACCACCAACGTTAGTAAGTCATTTTGATTTGTCTGCTTACAATTTAGCTAATATATTGTTTGTTTGGCGGGGTACAATAAAATTGTTGCACACTTACTTGTCTGACTTATATTGTTCAATGAGATCTTGAATCGCAGTCAAAAATTCACCGAATTCAGTACATAGTTTGTATTAAAGCAAGACTGAGTAAACATCTGTTGATATAATCACTCCAACTAAACTGATTTGACGTTGTCCGTCACCAGAAAGTCTAGGAAAGTTTCGTACTGTGTGCTGAATCTGACGATTACAAAATGTTTTGAAATATAGTATTGTTACATCACCTCAAGTTGAAGTACAACAGAAAACATCAGAGAACCTCAAATGTTATTCAGCAGTATTGTGGCCAATGGTTTGTCATTTGTACTTGTTCCGTATTTCTCGTTAGTAAACCGCACTAATTAAGATTCCAAATATTCAGTTTTCTGAATAATTATCAGTCATGTCACCCGTATGCTTTTGTCTTACTTTTTGTATAATTCGACGAAGTTAAACAATGATAACATACTACTAGTTAAATTCTGCCATCTTTTGTGATGTCTAATAGCCACCGTATAATCTGACTAGAAAATGTTAATTGCTACTGAAATTGTATGTGCAGTGGTATCAGTGAGGATGCGATAGGGAATACGGTGTCAAAAGACTTTCGGTTACAATTATGTTTATCAACCGTGAACTCATGTGATTCAGTCCATTTTTTTAGCAATCCACTAATACACGTGTTGCTACTTAGGCGTTCTGAACAAATTGTTCCGGAGGTGATTTTGATGTGTTTTACTAGCTGATGCACGACGCCACTTTTAAGAATAAGGCTCAGATAGTTTTCAAAACAGGAGTAAAATGTACAATGCGTCCAATCTAGAAAAAGGTAAGCACAGAGTAAGAAACCGCCAATCTTATAAATGTTTCAGTTAAACATAACAGTTAAATTAACAGTGGAAAGTATTTGATATTCAATGGAAAATAAAGCACCTGAAGTTGAAGTTACAACCTCTGATGAGAAACGAGAACAAAGTCGTGAAATGGTGTCAGTTTAACGCTTTCAGAACTACAAGATTCAGAAGAAATGCTCGGAAATAATTGAAGTGTTATGTCATGGAAATGAAAAAAAACGCAAAATTGAAGCAGAAAAATGTGAGCCGTTGTAAGAACAGTAGATTATGAAGAAAGAATCTGGACCGAGAAAAATAGTGAAGAAGAACGCAGGGCATATCATAATACCTCAACAGTTAACAAGTAATTTAAGCGAATATAATGACAGAAAGACGGAAATCGAGAAGGAAGTGAGGGAAGGATCGAAAAAACTGAGGATGAGTCAGAGAGGATAGGCTAGAAGAAATAGTAGAAAGTGTAGACGCAAAGGAGAAATCGGAGAGGAAAATTGAAGAAAACAAGATTGGGGAAAGATGTGAGGAGGGGGACTGAAGTGAATTGTTGGTACTCAGTGTCATCATCGAATGCGAGATCACTTGGGAACCCATCTGAAGATTTTGAAATTCAACAGAATATATTTCTCACTAATCCTCTACGTTCCCATCCGGTGTCTCTCTTGTAAACTCACGGAAAATTTGAAACGTATTTTAAATGAGCATATTTCAAAAGAGGATGGGTAATTAAACAAGCATTGTTGCTCAGCACTGGAGTGAATGCAGTCAGGCTTTTCGAGTATTCTATATATTATAATATCTCCGTTTACTCACTGTCGATTATGGAAAGGTTATAGACCGAGTGCACACAGTTTCCAGTGTGATTTCCACGCAGCCCGTTGACACTGCGGTGAACAACTTTCGTGGTCAATCGCGAGCAAACGTGCACCGATAGTACGATGTTAGATTATATATTACACTCTGTAGTGTCCACACTTCACATTTATATTCCATAATTCATTCTTGCACATTTTTATATATCTTTTTGTCACCTTCACCTGTACACGTGTTTAAAACCGTCATAATCACTTTTGGAATTGAATTGTCAACACAAATAAACGGGAGTTACCGCGCATCACCTCTGTCTTCTTCGTTCATGCGGATTTTAGGTCGGTTAAGTGATTGGACGGCGAAATATTTCAACTCCGCGTATTAGCGGATCTATCGATGTTCAACGTTCATCCTCTCGCGTCGTTTGTGGAATTATCTATCGATCGTCCAACGAATCTCATCTCTGGTGCTGTCTTTCTTTCTTTTGGTGGTCTATTCAATCTAAAGGACCTTGACTTATCAGTTGGTCGCTCCTCTATTACCGATACATCTTCCTTCTAGGTTTTATCTCTACCTTTGTGTCTACTCGTCAACGTTACGGCTCTTCTTTGATACTACCATATTTTGGCCATTTTTGTCATTTGATTAATTAGGCCACTACAAGTCTTTGACTGAAGATCTGCGTTTCTGGTAAACTTCTTTCAGCTTTTATTCCCTACATTTTAGTTCACAGAATTGACGGACTCGTGTAAACTGAGGACTATTATATAACACATGAAACGGAATATGTTCAAATGCTACTGATTCACTTCATGCACTTTGAAGTTTATTTCTCGTTCATGTCCTTGTTACACTGAAATACTCGTAACACACAAAAAAACGTATTCAAAACTTTGGTATGTTAGGCAGCACCGTACTAAAAATTCATTGCATGTTACCTCACTTTTGCGCATGGAATACTTCGTAGATGACTTGTCAGCTGCAAACCTATAAATCGTAATATTCTGGTACACGCTAAGCACCTATGATTTTCGAACCACAGACAGTAGCAACGGATAGAAACACTTTCATCATTCACGTGGACATCCAGTATTGTGGCATTTTGACAATGAATTAAAATAACTTTTTGACAGTGAGATTGTTATGCAGTTAATCGGGTTGTTCCTAAAAATTGAATTCCTTGTGTAACTTATACAGAAATTGCCTTATTTAATTCAAATTTTCATACACCTTATATCAGTTGACGTGTTCTTTCTTTCTTTGAGCAGAAGATTCTCAAATGGAGAATTTGCATTAAGCTTTATTTCTTTTATGTGATTTGGGAAGCCAATTCAATGTTCTGTGGATCATTGCATTTATAATTCCAGTATCTATTGTTTTTTCAATCCGAACATGTGGATTTTTCGATATTTCATTTGCCGCTGCTACTGTTCAAAGTGTGATCAGAACTGATGATTGTCTATTGGAGTATGAGTATAACATTTACGAGCTTCCGACGATGTTTTACGGTTTGACGTGTCTGTTCTCCTAGTCCCTCCAGTGAACAGTAGGCCTTCCGTACAGGAAGTTTCTTCAGTTATCGGTTCATTAATTTGTCTACTATGGGTAGTACTGTTATAACAAATTGATGATCTGGAACAACCACGCATATATCTCGTCACAGTATCCTCGCCGAGACAGAGTGTCTACTGAGATAAATTAATTCATTAATGTTCACGAAATATCATCTCTGCTAGGTAATTCACGAGCGGTAAACATAGTTTCTGCACGGATTGGTACATATGGATACAGACTTAATCACTGAAAGATACACAGTTTTCACCATAGTTGTGGCAATTTCTGTCCTATTGGAGACAACTTCAGGCCTAAAATAATCCATAGCGATTTTACCAAACGGTTGCGAATGCACACAATTTGTGTGTTTATGTAAGAGACTGATCATACTCACAAAAATCTGAACATAATTTTATGCCCTATGAGATTGCTCAGAAGCAAACAGTGTAATAAATAAGATAGACAAATTTGCTCTGATGTATGTCGTTTTATTTTGTATACTTTGTGTACGTACTGCGAAGTAAAACGTTGACACATTTCAACGAGACATAGCCTAATTATGATTGCCGAGACATTTATCGTCACAGTGATCATGTAGCCATTCTTGCATTCATGTGTAGTATTTGATGTTGGTACTATTTTCGAGTGTGACACATTCAGACTGCATTAACAATGCATTAAGAAAGAGTATGGTTGTAATGAGCAGGTTATTTTTAGTCTATTGAAACTGGTCTAGTACGTTACACGTAGTTTGAAGCGTGACTACCCCACGACGAATGACCTCTTCACATGGAAGGAAACTCCAAGGTTTTCAACTTTTCATTTTCTGTCAACGAGACAAAACATAACAATGCATGTGTATGCGTTTATTTATAGAACATGTGAAATGGTTATCAGTTCACATTTCTCCAATGATTCCTGAAAAAGTAAAAATGGCGTTCATTCTTTTGATGTAAGAAAAATATCCTTCCTACACATGACAATATGACCATTTTTAATTACTGTGACGCAGCGAACATGCATAGCATACTTGAAGGTGTAACTGAAAAGGTTCACTGATTTTTAGGAATACAGTCTGTTTGGTTTAAAGGATTTTGCATAACAGTTAAATAAAAGCGGTGTAAACATCTCTTGACGTCATAGTTACAACAAAGGTACTTTGGAATACTAAATGAGAAGAAATGATTGTGAGAAGTTGCAATAAAACCGAATTTCGGAGATTGAAAATCGGTCAACAAAGTGCTCGATAGCATCAAAATATATTATAGAAGACTCAGAAAGAAACATATACTATTGGATATTTTGTGGTAGAGATGTAACCCATGAGTTAATATGTCCAAATTTTCTGCGTTTCTCCATTTATTGCTCAAAAAATTGCGAAACTGTATTATTTAGTATTAGCCTGTCGCACTTATTATATCACACTCGTTTGTGTCACTAATGTATGTCTACATTATCATCCGCAATTTAAATGAGCAAAGTCAGATGATCATAATTCACTACCAGCCGCGTTCTCTCATCTTTCGTAATGTTGACGACTGAGAGCCGTCAAAACTCTCCGTGAAAAACAGTGACACTACTGATGTGACTCGAGAGAAGATACATCATTTTAGTAGTGATCGAACCTAGAATCAATACCGGACTAGGATAAAAAGATGTATTAACTTCCAATGCAATCTAGGGAGTTGATAGTCATTAACAATAGTGGTTGCGTTATTACATGCATATTTTCATAAGAAAATACCCACACTTTGTCAAAGGAGATTACCAATCACAATTGTTAAAGATTGCACAAGTGAAAATCTTGTCTTCAAGTTTTGTTGGCTCAAAGATTGCTCAAAGTTTCTCTTAACCTCATTATGAGAAAGCAGGTAAAAGTCATTGTGCAAGAAATAGAACATAAGATATGCGAAAATGATAAATTAAACTGTCGCGCGATAATCAGCAAAATTATAAAATATATGAAAGTTACTGTGTCGATAAAATAGAAAATTTCCTGGATACATTAAACATAAGGACTTGGTATGAAGGACATGATTAAAATCCGCTACCAATCAATTCTTTTTACAAGTTACGCTTACCTCAACGTTCAAGTTATCGCCCGTCTAGTAAGTAAAAGCTTCGCTTTTAAGAATCTTCATAACGTGATGTTTAGTACAATACATACACCCAAATAATTTGTTCATGTGCATTCCAAGTTTACACCGAGTATAATTAAGCACGCTTGTGTATAGATGTTGACATTATGGAAATATAGCGGTTATTGTATTTATAACCGTATGAAAGTTGATAGAAAGAGAAAACGTTGTCCAATGAATCAGCTTTCAGTCAGTGTACAGTTCACTTGCACTAAACATACAATGCAAATTTCAGGAGATAAAAGATTCCACTTATTAATACCACCTTCGTCAACCACTTAATTAATTTCCGTTCTGATTTGTTGATCACTCGTAACAAGTGACAATTATCAGCTGCGAATTCATTTGCTTTATTCTATCTTTCTCCAATCCATGCATGAATGTGTTTTATTCCCTAGATGTGAACATATTGCAAGCGAGGACATTTTGTTTCGTGTTTTACCAATAAATAATAATGGTTTTCTACTCCGCAGATAATTTCACAAGGAGAACATTAGACCCAAATCAAGTCAGACCTTTTACACTGAGAAGAAAATACCGGAAATGTTACTGATATTATAAAGCCGTTTGACTTACGTAGCACTCTAATCACACACAAACAGAGGCACTTGTGACATTCACATAAAGGTGTCCATTTCCAACTCTTACTCATATGATTTTCCAAATGACCAGGCTGGTTTTAACCTGCATAGCCGTCACTATTGTGACAGTTCAGAGTGGTCAAAGCCCAACTGCTTAAATTAAAGGGATGCATAAACCTAAATCTTTATAAGAAAACTACTCCTGGCAAAACATACATTGTTGCAGTGGACAGCATATACATATGTATAGCCTTAGCAACATGTCTTTCGTAGTTAGATGGTTCTCTGTTTGCTTATTGTCGATTTCGAAAATGTTATAGACGGAGCACATAAATTTTAGAATGTGACTTTTGTGCAGTTTATTTCTACTGCGGTGAACATCTGTCCTGATCAAACTTAGGCAAACATGCATCGACAGTATGATGTTAGATTACATACTACGGCAAGTGTGGTACAATCCACTGCTCCAGGAATTCGCACTTCGCATTCGTTTATATTGTGGCTCAAATAAGTAGCTGAACTACCCGAAGTCAACGAGTATACTTCTCATGAAACGGAACATATTCAGCTGTCAGCCGGTAGTGTCCTTAACGGTTAATTGCTTGTTCGTGTAATTGTTGCACTGAAATGAGCATGCCGAAGCAAAAACGATCGAAAGTGTTTGCGTTGTATTCATTAACGATTTGTTGCGTGGTCGCTTGCATTTTTCATCAGCCTACATATCGATGACCCTCTGGTTTCAAGGCTACACGTTTTTAGTGTTATACTACACTTTATGTAAAATCAAATACAAAGTCTGCTTTGCGAAGAGGTACTTGTTCCGATTACGGCAATGTGACCGATGGGCACAAGTGCTGGTTTTGAAGCAATAACTTTTCCTCAGATATACTCGGAATAAATAAAAATGGTACTTGTCTTTATAACAAATCGACGTCACACGGAATCAGGCCTTCAGTAGAATAATGTATCGGAATGCAGCTTGTACGGGACATCCACTTTGCGGGACTAATTATTTTTCCGTCTGGCAGAAGATATTTCGTCAATTTCTGTTGTCGTCAGGCTAATTTTCTGCCAGAGATATATGCATTACATTCAAATACATACTTTTTCAAAGCTGTACTAACAACCAAACATTAATTTATCCCGGATACTAAAGGCGCAATTTTGCAAGATTGTACACAGCAGAGCAATAAAAATATGCAAATACGCTGCGCTCAAAACGTACCACCGCCTCCAGCACCGAAGTCACCTGAAGTTGGTGTGTTAAATTTGATGCTTTATCTCATAATTAAAAACCACCACAAACTGAGAGATACTAATGAATTTACTCCAAAGGCTTGTTTAACAACTGGTCGTTCATGTCTAACTACACAGTGAGGAATATGGAATTTCACTAATCATCTTTGCCAAGTCAAACTTAGCAGCTATTGTATAGTTACCCTTACCAGGGTAAATAAACTAGAACTAATCCATGCGTTCACCAATCATGAAAAGCTAAATTAATTCCAATGATTGCCAGCAAGATAACATTTCACTCTACCAGCCCATTTTGAATATAATCAGCGAAGTATACAAACGGATTTTGATTAAGTATTCAAATTGACGTAAACACACTTGTCCTGCTGTGCACGATGTGTTGAATACTGGTCTGCGGCAAGGTTTGTCAGTTGTTTTTCACTACTTTTGTGGCTCACAATTTTAACGCTGGCGTAATACGCAGCAAACAAATTCAAAATATGATAGGCTGTGCGGTAGAATATCATGTTGCTGTGTATGCAAGTTCATCTAATCCAATGCTTACCGGGATTTTGTCCAAAATCAGCTTGACCACGATCATTAAATTGAGAACATTGTTTTCACTTATCATTTTGATTGATTTCATCACGTGCATGAAAACTACTGGAGAGGGCTCTTACGATACGTGACGAAATGTTCATTTGTTTAGATAAGTTGATATCACTGAATTATATTTAAAAACCAATAACAATATTTACGGAGAAATGATGATCTCTACTTGGAAAATAATTTACTTGACTGAGTGTGTCAGACATAATATACCGTAAGGCAAGTTTAGGATAACTATCCGATCTTAGAGAAAAATGACGAGGAGAATTACTTAGTTGTTTCAAATAAACCTTCCATTACGCGAGATACCGTGTTAACAAATTTCAGACTGCTGTTGGAGCAGAAATCTGTTCATCCACAAACGGGATTACAATGTTGATTACTAGTTAGCTGGAAGAAGTGTCGGCACCTCTCCTCATCTATGCAACGTTCGTTTAGTATAGACGGATATGCAGATGTTGTTTCTCAATGAAAGACTGTCAGGTGAAATCAGGCAATTTGAAAAAATATATTGTTTTCTGCTCACCAGCCCCTTCATCTTCAATTTTGTCTGTATTGAACATGTCAAAATTAAAACCTGGGTTTAAAATTGCAGTCAGTTATGATCCGTCAACATTTAGGAGAATGTTGATCAAGCTAGTCACAATATAACTCAAATGAATGAGCAGAATTCTTTTTATCCCCACAGGGTTATAAAAAACCTCATATATCACGTTGGAAATAGAAAACACGGAAGGTGCAAAATTAATAGGCGTTACTATTTCAATACTCCAAACGAAGCAAATGTTCACCGAAGTTATGTGAATTTAACCCAAACTGCTTAACTGGTCTTAGTAACTGGCAGCAAAATGGTCGCCATTTATTCCGAGCAGGCTCGATCCTTAAGCTTGCCGGAAGCTGAAGTCCGCATGCTACGATGTATTTGGATAGTCATTTCATAATCCACATAACCGACCACAAAGTTACCGTTATTTGTTTGCGTGTACATTCTTTTGTTAGCTGCTATACACCCATTTTTCTTAGGGATAAATGAATTAATCTTTTAAGGCACATATCCAGTCACAAGTTCGGTAGCATATTATTCGTTTTGTTTTCACAGCACTCTTCGTGATGCTTACCATTGTCTTCACTCTTAGCGCCATCTGAAATGTGTAATTGCGCAAGTCAATCATGATGGTTTATATAAGGCTTCCGACTTAGTCAAAAAAAGCATGATATAACAAGCACTTTTTGAGTGTTTTACTTTTTACCTACTCGCTGATATCACAGATCACAAACTCGGTTAGAACTGATGTCATTTATTACCGACCAACTAACACGGTGCTTTTTGTGAAAATTGAGTATGTTGCAACTTATTACGGCATCCGTCATGTTTGAACTTTGAGGATGCTATACCAGTCTGTATTTCTTTGCAGATAACTATGTGATACTTTTACAATCGATGCATATAAAAAGTCTACAAAATGTGATGTCTAAAACTACCTTGATTTGGTTCTTCTGTATCAGCTAAGAGAGGAAATAAAATACAGCTTTCATACAGAAAGTTAGCATGGTTTTCGGTAAGTTACGGATTGCACTAGTGACGTTTTGTCGTATTTGCGGGTCGCATTTTAAATATTGTAGTATTGCGTAACTTTATGCTTTTATTTTTTTCTAACACAGGACAGTTCGTTAAAATGTCACCTAAACGCTGGAACTGATTGCCGACTGAATATATACGTGGAGCCGAGGTTTCCAGCCTGTCTTAATGATCTAAGGCGCTACGGGCAGCTGTTGTGTTTAAGGTGATGATTTGTTATCAACATAGTAAGTTGATTTAACTACACTGTCTATGAATGTACTGTTCCACAGTTCACTATCTCATTTAACGCTGAATAACTGTTGGTTTATTATAACCATTCACATATTTTGACTCATAAGTACAAACTGTTTCGAAGCATAATCTGTAAGATTTTTACTGCATAGTAACATTTTTCGATCGTCAAATGGAGCGAGATTATTTTTAACATGCAATCAAGAAGTTTGCATAACCAATTTCTTAAAGTTATTATCCATAATGTACAAATTATAATCATTCAGCGGTTCAATTTTAAATGTTATATCATGTCTTGTGTGAGGGAACATTGTATTCTGTAAGATTTTCTGTTATATATCGACTGGTATGTTCATATTGACTTGTTATTCGATCACTGAATGAGAAGAGTTGAAATAGATATAATTTTAACTGTATTCAGCAAGGATCTTAGGAATATTCTTGCACTTGTTTTCACTCTACGTCATCTCTCATTTACGTATTATCAGGTTGATATCAGCTATACGTGCGGATGATTGTAGCAGAGTGAAAGACTAAGCTGTGAATCCTTTTTTGCATACACCAACATTTTACCCAGCAACCAATTGAAAATGATCGTTAATATTGCGGAAAACCAGCTCCTACTGGACATATTATCATCTACCTGAGTTAAGCTTGATGTTTAGCAAGCAAAACAATCGCTCGAGTCCGTGTATTTCAAATATAAACAACGTTGTTCGCTGTTCGACATAGCATGGATTGATGTGTCGGGTTAAGCAACCTTGAAGATAACCGAAATGTATTCATCGTTTAAGGCGGGATGAAGATCTAAAGTTATAAAGGCAACCAACAACACTTTCATCGCAATTTTGTAAATTACAACACATGCGGAAACTAGTCCGTTTGGGCCACTAAGGGATGACAAGAAACAACGGGCTGATTTCCGTGTCAGTTTCTCACGACAATACCTAAAATTCGGCACTTGTAACAAACAACGTTACTCACCTTCCTGTGCACCTAAATAAGAAGATGGGAACACAGATCGGAATGCGTTTATAGTTGAAACATCTTTTAGTTAACTTGTTTGGCATGTTAATTAACTTGAGTTTTAAAAGTTTTCTTCATATGCCAATTATAAAGCAAGCCTCTCGAAGCATTTATCGTGCTATTGCACAACTTTGTTAACAAATTTTGGCACTATAATAAACGAAGAGTGGTCACAGAACTGTCAATAAGATTTCATTCTGGACTAACGAACAATAACTGCGTAATAATTTCATGAGCCCTTCTGGCAATTTTACCCAACAGTCCTGTTAAAGCTGAATTACGATAGGTTTCGCTTACCTTTCATATACGATTATCTAATGAAATGAATCCATGTAACATTTTAACGTGTATTTGGATAGGCAAACGAGTAATATCGGAAGTTTAGATTTGTTGCAATTTCCTTCAAACACTATATTCCATCTGACAAGCACTTATCTGTAAATGTTTAAGAATTTCACCAGTGTTTACTCTGATCACAGCAGTTTTCATTCAAAGATTTGTAAACGATGCACCTGATAGAAACCGGGTGATTTTGTCACGTATAAAGTTGTGTTACCGAAAAGTTACAAGCCAGATTTGATGAACTGTTACAATTTCGGCTGAGTTTCCCGGTGAAAACTTGGAACTACTTTCTAAATGTTTCATCTTTAATACCAATCATTTGTCAGAAGAGAAATTCAATATTCTCATTCCACTGGCATTAACATTTGGCTTTTGATTTTATGGGACGATCTACAGCTATTAATGACAGTGGTATCTATCTAGCATTTGGCCTATAGTTTGTCAACCAGTGTTTGCTCCCTATCAGCAAAGACAGTAAGAAATCGCCTACCTCTCCACATTTTACGCAATATTAAGTTTGAAGTGAAGTGGAGTTTTATGATCTTGTTTACTGCCAGCGGTAATATTTAATTTCGAAGTAATTGAAAAGGAATTCGAGGAATCGAAAAGTTATTAATGCAGCAGATGAATGCAGACAATCTGAAGGCGATATGTTTTCTGTCGAAGATCGCAACAATCCACGCAGGTAGGAGTTTACTACCGGCTGTCCTCTTACTTAGTAGGGAAGTGAAAAGCAGCCTATAAGTATGGCTGGAAACTCTACTAACTCAGAATAAATGAATGTTACTGCTGACTCTCTGGTCAATAAGTCTGTTGACACAATTCCGTTGAACCTAAAAATGTGCACTTTTTATAACAACAGACAGTTGTAGATAACCAGTTTTTTTCATCAAAATGATATCAGAGATAAACTCACCCAAATGGTTTGCAGGAAAAACGAGTCGTAAATATTTCATTTGATATGTTGAGATGGAGAAGTGGATAAACAAGTCATACATTTCAACTTGTACATTTCAACATTTCAATTTGTACATTTCAACAAAACCTCATCCACAATCTACACAAATTGCACTGAGAATAAGACAGAATATAACACATTTTAATGTATTAAATTCAACTAGTCAGAATTTTGCTCAAACAAATTAACTAGTGGACTTTTGTAAAATTGTCACCAAGCATATCACACGGATTCTAATAACTTTATAGATGATTAATACACCTTATAATTGGAAGACTACACATTTGGTTAAACATCGTAAAACTCAATGCACAGTCCCCTCGACCGCAGGTGAGTATCACTTCGATACACTTTAATGAAACGGTGAATATAAGGATACCCATATAACAAAATTTGTTCCGCATTATGACTACGGGTATCCTTAATAATTATCAGTTTCATGAAGCATATGAAACAGAACTCTGCCCTGATTCTCCTGAAACGTGGAAAACCTAACACGTTTCCGAACTATGAGGGTAAACGGCGTTGTGTTTAACTTTAAATAGCCATTGATGTGGTAAGAAATGGTTTAGAACTCAATTAATTTCTTCGAATCATCCCATGTGTGTAGGATTACATCTTACCATGGGCTTCCACACATAACTTACGACAACATTCTTTTGTAGTAAAACCAGGTGATTGAGATATACATCTATGGATCATTTCTGCAACAGCATCTTCCCAAAGCGTATCATTGGGCTTCATACTCTCATGAGTGTTGATAAAGTAGATAGTAAATTGCATTAATAATTGCATTTTTATATAATTTCGTTAAGCGTATACATGAAACAACTTTTTAAGGTTTTTAATCATAGAATAATGTTGTGTGGTTGAGTTTTCCAGTTATTTATGCGAAGTCTGTAAGAATAGTGAACATTTGATTCATTTTCCTCTTTCAGTCCTTGGTCAACATGTTGGCTAAATTAGATTAAAGCAATTCTTACTGCTTTTCACTCACTTGCACCTGATATCCAAACGCGTTGATGACCACGTGGCACGTTTATTAGACAAAGTAACAAATAATGTGGACATTGTTATTGGGGCGAATTAAATGTTTGAATTAGTTACGTTTGTCCTTTTAAGATGACAGGCAGTTACTTTTATGTAGTACACACCAGTACATCAAGTGATAAAGGCGACTCTAGTACTGAAATCTAGAAAAACGTTATCGTGTGCTAAGTAGTTTCCTAACGGGCCACATGCTATCAAACGTTTGCGAACTAGACAATAGTCATGAGTGATATACTACACAATTATACTTCACTGCGGACAATAATTCACTATGGCAACATAAGGCAAATGAACCGTGAAAATGCGTTGAAGAAATATTACGTGCCAAATTTAGTGATGCCAGTGAAATAGTATATGATGAGGTACTAATAATACCTTAGTCTACTTAGGAAAGAAACCGCAATAAACAAAAGTTGGGCATGGCATTTTGTTTCAGAATGATCTTATTATATGTAGACGAACGAATATGTTCACCAACTCAAACTTTCAGTACCGTCTGTTGTTGCATTTTACTTATACATCCATACAGATTGGAGACGAAATCATGAAAGATTGATCACATGGGTCTGCTTGAATATTTTCATGAGAATGAAATTTGAGTGAAGTTAACTGTACGAGAAAAACTCCTATACCTCCTTAAATATTTTAACCCCTTCAATAACTATCAAAGTAATCGGTGGGTGCAACGAAATTGTAGAACAATAGTGTCAGTAACCTAATGATAGTTATGTGGTTAAAAATAATCACAATACAAATCAAATTGATTGGCTGGTCATTGCTTCCACCAGCGCTTGGTAGTATATCTGTTGACAACCCACAAACCACTCCCTTCCAGAAGTGGTATTGAGAGTCATCATTTATGTAAAAAATGACTTTCGTGAATCGGCATGACTGTGTGCATTTAAGAAAACTCTCTGTTCAAGTTTGCTAAGTGCAAATAATCACACCCAGGAGTATGAAACAGACCGGATAAACGATCAAGTGCAGCAAACTATTCATTGATACATAACGACAAAGTATGAACTGGATTTTGTGCGAGGCATATCTTTGCCAGTAGGACATCTGCACAGTGTAATAATGAACTTGATGGTTGTTATCATGTACACCATTTCTGTCACACGGAGTGCAATAGGAATATCGTTCAACTCGTTCAAAGAATCCTAGGTGCGTCACATCAGCGTGAAGGTGTCAAAGGCAGGCGTTAAAATAGACGATCCGTCGAATCTCATTTTGGAAGATAATTGTCGTCTGAAGGTAGTAAGAGTTGCCCTCGTTTTGTCCAGTAATATTTTGAATTTGACATTACAAAGTCGTTAGTTACATATACTGAGGACACCGAATTAAGTTAAAATATAACGTGATAAATTGTGATAACATTAATTTTTTGGTTCGGCTTTAGTGAAAACCATCAGTGAGAACGACGAAACATCCTAAATTGACTATATAATCAATAGAAAATAGAACACGAGAGTGGCTTCCGACATATTAACTGACCTTCGAAAGTGGACACCAGAAGTAGTAGAAACAACGTGACGGTAGACAATCCCGACATTCTGTTGCTCTGCAGTTTTGTGTCCTTTTTAAAATCTGATCACCATCAGTAGCCTTTTTATATCTTTCTACGAAAACGTTTCGGATGTTGTTGCAATAGAAGGCGCGATCTGAAAAACGTTCAAGGTATAATGTGTGTGGTCTTTTTTCAGGGCTGTTTTGAACTACGATGTTTTTTGAGTTCATTTTGTAGTCCAAAATAATTGTTTGCGTCCAACCGTTAAGATGTTGTGCAATGCAAAACGAGAAATTTGTTAATGTTATGCTCACAATGAACTGAAGTAAATTTTATAAAATTAATATATGAACATGCTGGGCGACCATGTTCACTTTGAAATAGACTAAAAATTCCGAACAATTTGCAAAACTGAGCAGTGTCTTTTCCTGTATCGTGATGTCTAGTTTTATGAACAATAACGGTATATTCTCAATGGTTATAAATATGGATTCTGACGAACAATGTTAGCAGCTAGTGGAAAGCAAAAGTAAATACTGCACAAATGAACAGTCGATTAATTAGCCCGAACATAACAATTAACAACATTTGGCAGTTTGTATACCGTATTCGGTGAACTATTATTTTCCAGAGACACAGGCCGAGGATTTAACGTCAACACGGCAGTTGCGAACACGTGTATGATATTCATTTTATGTAGTACACATTCATTTATGGAACTTGAGAAAAGTCACTATCTTAAGGTTTTAGGATTATTTACCTGGCCGGTAGATTTTCAGAGATAACTACCAAGATTCTATTGAAAACCAGTTGATTAAAACTATTCAGATTTATGGCGCTTTGTCCAGCCAAAACCGATTTGCGGTCGGCCTTTTGTGATCCGTTGCGTGCATCACTGACTGTGTTTAACGCGGTTTCAGTGAGAAAGGTAATTCACTCCGCATTTTGTCCCAACCCTTAGTAATCCATCCTTTCCAATAGTTGATGATACTGTTATTAAGCATATACCGAAATAGTGGATTACCATTTGCTTATCATTTACACTAATTCTGCGTTCATGTCACTCGAGCAAAATCTGATGATTTGTCCGCAATCTAAGCCGCACGTTATACAGCTTGCCTTCTGAAATCTGATCTAAAAATCAAACTAAACATCATTTATTGTAAACCACATTTCTTTGTTTTCAAGGAAAGTATTTCAAAGTTTTCGGAAGGTTATTCAAGTCCGAGTTTATGGAAGCTTCCGAATATCTGATGAAACCTATTTTATCGTGCACCCCAGACTGAAGAGCATAAAAACAAACACATTGACCTGTATGCATAAAAGACCCTCCAGCTAATCGCTATTTCATCATAGACGTATTGGAGTGTCTGGTGTTTATTGCTGTATTTTCAGTTAGCTGAAACACCACTGGCAACTCGGAACCATTTTAGCTGGCTCGTGCCTGCGAAATTTTGAAACAGTTATTTCATCACTTCACGTTGAACTTTTCCCACAACTGATCGTAGCTGTCCCATTCCCACAGATTTATCAGTCTGCCGCTTTCGAAAAGAAGCACTAGACGGGAGTTTCGCTGTGATTAGAGCTCGTCGGTGGTGCATATTCTTGCCAGTGCGAGGACTAGAACTCCGGCCACGCTGTTCAAGAGACAACTCTGTTTACCACTGCGTTACTGCCTTCACATTAAACACGACCGAATTGTCACATGTGAACGTTCAATCCCCATTGCGTTTGAGTTGGTTGATCAAAATACACACCATAACTATGTTAGTTGTACAATTGTAGACGGTGTAGTGATATCAATGAATTTTTGTTCTGATTAACGATGATCAGCGATATGCACAAACACCTTTGTGTAAATTTCAAACTAATCTATTGTTTTCTTAACCGTTGACGATGGTGCACAAGGCACATATGTAGTGGATTAAGGTACCCCAAATGTGTCTGTTGACTACACTTATATATGTTGACACCAGAAGGCTGATTAGATCAAATCTAGTAGGTCACACTAAAGTCATAGCCTGAAGAAACGTAATTCCCACTCTGAATGATATATATGTGCATATCGTCCTGACTCAGTTTTAAATTTCGTCAAGTTCATAAATTGTTCAATTGGGCCTGATCTAACAAACCACGCTGTGTCCACTACACCGGTTAGCGGAATGAATAAATGTGCTATAAATTCCTCGCAGTGAGCTTGACAGTGGATGAGCGGTAGTCATGAATGCCCAACAAAATGCATTTTTCTTAACTAGTTGGAAAAATTCAACCGCGAAATTTCATTTCCATATGGGAATCTGCTCACCCGATTAACAACAATGTGTTAAATCGATGATATGTGTTTCAGACGCGTCCCGAAGTTCAGTAATCATCTTTTGTTAAATCAAAGTTACATATCAAATAACGCAGTACCCGGACAACTTGTAAGTTATTTGTTGCAAGCTTGCATTGCTGCTAGCAAATTATTTGTCGGGAGCACTTGGTGGTGCAGTTAGCGACAGTCTGAAATACTTCACTGTTTGAAAGCGTTGAAGCCGATGAGCAAACTAGTGATATACATTAAGTAGCCCTCACATTTGTAATTATGTGGATTTGCCATCAAATTGAGATCCCGGAAGTGTAGGCATATACTCTACCATTCTATATATTATATACATATTCTACATTCTACTGGGACATTGTGGGATGGGAGGTAAAGAGCGACCGCTTATTTGAATGGGAAAATCATGATTGAACCGCACTTTTTTGATAGAAAGTGCAGCCAATTCAGTCGATCTGCTCAACTACGAATAATTACCTACTAATTCCGTAAAGAACTGTTAACTTTGTTGTTATGGTGTCTGACAGTTTGTCGCTGGTATTTTTATTCGCCATCATTGAACTGTGCGAAACAAAGTTGAAGAAACATCTAATCTTACAATAGCTATCGCAAGGTTTGAGTACACGAAACCTTTGTCTTGCACCCAATTTCCCTCATTATCTGCCAGTCACTACTTCACAACGTTCATGAAAATGCCACCGCAGGTCTCGGCTTTCCATTGCAATGCATTATTCGACATTATCAAAGTAAAGTAAATTTGTGAAACATGTACGTTTGCATCTACGACAACAATCCGTTCAAACTGAAGGGTTCTCTTGGTTATGGCAGCTTAAGTTAATCGGTTGAATACTTAAACATAACAGACGAAGCGACAAAGCAATATTAATTTTATTAAAATCCCTAATGTTATATCCTTCAGCTAGAAAATTCGATATAATTCGAATTGGTTAACTCAGCGGAATGGCAGAATAGCCGTCGCGGTGGAAGTTTCGACGATGAACTATGAGAATCAGCAGTAACGTCTACTAGCTTGCGAGGACTGAAAGTTGGGGGCATCTGAATAATGCTCATGAAATACTTTTCCATGGTTTATCCTATCCCATATCTGTACGCATTTTGCTATGTTAACGTAAAAGTTTTAATTTCTTTGTTGAAAAATCTTATGACATTTTGTCATCGTACTCGACTTTAATTATCTAACAGCAATTCTATAACGAAGAACGTAGCACTCTCGGTAAGTTGATTTTTCATCTTACTAGTGGCGTTTTGCATAGAGCATAGAAATATTTATGGAAGTATTGCCGTCACTCGCAAAATCAATTTGGAAATTGATATCTGTTTACATTAGGCATTACCTCACTAAAGCTATTTCATCGAAGTTTATAAAATATACCATTTCGAAACGGATTGCTGTGCTGTTGTTTCTCTGAAGCTTACTCTGCGTGACTGAAAGTAATGAAATAACATCGTAATACTTTAAAGATAACTTAGTAATAACTCGTTAAATTTTGCACATCAGTTGACTAAATATTAACACTTTAAATGAGTTGTTTCCAAACGCATCTGCGTAGAATTGGGGTGGAATTTGGTTGTTTTTTTAACTTTTTCTTGCGTTTTAGCATAATTGTGTCAGTGCACTGTAACATGCGCAAAGGTCACAAAAACAATGCCTCTGAACGACGGTAGATTTGGTCCAACCCAAGTAAAGCCAAACGTTTATGAGAATTCGAGGTAGGTCTCCAATAGGAAATTTTTATGTTCCACATCAAGTTCATTTTAAAGGTTACCTCTATAAAAACGTTTACATCCATACAGATTGAAACGGAAAGTCCCAAGTTTGAGAATGTCAAGTATTGTTGTATTTGCGCTTCTTCAGCTGTTCATGTTATTTATTCACGAAGGTTAGTACAGTGATTATGAAGATCACATGCTCTGAGTATCTTTAATACCCAGCTGTTTATTTGGACATAATTACGTCTTGCTGCATATTGAGATCGTAACACATGTTGTAGATTAGCTGACCCTTCTTCTTGCGTAGTGTATGCATTTATTTCTCTCAATAGGTATGAAGTAGAACTGAACGGCAACACGAAAACCATGATGTGGATTGTGATAGTGGGCCATGTTCAACAGATTTCAAACCAGTTGACTGGTCGATTGACATGTTCATTTATCAAGTTTTTATACTACGATGTTTGGTTTCGAAGTGGTCCTTTTTATTTCGTTAAATGTAAGATATTTCATTAATGTGTGTGTGCACAACTGCTGAGTTTATAGCTGTTGAAACTATTCCTCGTGTTTTTAAAACAAATAATTGGGGAATGCTGTGCTCCGTGATGTTAGTTAACAAAAAGAAGTCTGACTTCACAACTAGGCTGGAACATACTATTAAAGAGTTCAAACGTCAGATATATGAAAGAAATACCTCCTGCTTAAAAGTCAGTATGAAACACCAACATCAGCAAAAAGTGCTTGAAAATCGTAAGTAATAATATCTCTCTTAGCCTAAGTTCTGATTATCATAAAACTGTCTTCTGCAAACAAATGTAGTAATCAAAGTTCTAGCAAAGTATCAACGTATAGTTTGTTATAGAATAAATAAAACTGTACCCAACGGCTTTCGAGCGATAAGTTTGGGTTAAAAATTCTCAGATACACCAAAAAACTAAGCCGCTTATGTAGTTTATACTTTAATCTGTCGCAGTTCTTCGTACAAAACTTGTTTTAGTGAACTGGCTAGAAAGATCGCCAGTTAAAACGCATTGAGGATTACTTCGGAACTTAAGCTTCCAACGGGTGCCTTGTTTGATTTTTCGTGAGTGTTGAGTTAGACTTTAGCTTGCGTATAACTTTTTAAGTATAACCTTCTTATGGAAGCAGTTGCTTTACTAATTTGTTTCTACCACTTACCACCAGGTTGTCTTATTTTTCACACTTCCCAAAAATACTACTGTTTTTTTATTCCAACACAAGACACTGCATTGGAGATTGGTGAGATTTACTAATCGCCTAGAGCTATATGTCGAATTTATATCCATCGTTTTGCTCGTATTTTTGCTTATATTTATGGCGCATAATTCAAATTTTTATTGGCCATTTGACATATTACATGGTTCAAAATTTTGAACCTACTGGATGCAATACATAAGCACGAATGCCAGACGTTATGCTTATTTTTAGTGTTCAAGCTAACTATGTTTATAAACACATCAACAAAATTTTCGTGAACACGTATGTTGTTTTACCACGTCAGGTTTTCGAAATTCACTGTGGCACTCGACTTTTTTGTTACGTAAACACTATGCCATTCGAAATTGTTTAATTCGGTTGCAGCAATTTAGAGAATAATCCAATAACTTATCAGTAATTCAACGCGAAATGTTCAGTTTTCAATCGACGTACATGCTTCGAAGTGCCGAAAGGATAATGGTGGATGGTTTATCCGTTTGTCGGACGTTCTCTACGCTAAACTAAAGATGCAATAACCTCAATTAAAACAACATGGCTCAATGGAACTTAACTGAATAGGACGTGCATATAAAAGGTTGAGAATAATTTAATGCCACATCTCTGTTTATTTCTAGGAATGAGAACACTGGTGTGTCCAACACGCAAATGATAAATTAATACTTCCGTAAAGTGCCAGGATATGACCGACATACAGAACAGATGTACATGACTAACAACATAAAACAACGCATCCGATGCTGCTCTGGTTATTAGTTATACTGTTCAACGAATGTTTTGTAAAGGTTTTGTCTTCTACCGCAGCAGAACGGCATGTTGCACATGAAATTACAGCCCAAACTGCAGCTATGCATTTGTAATAGCAACCATTGGAGAACATTTCACAAGTGCCCCACGCGACTTCACTGATATCGTGAAGTAACTATCCATCAACATCTCTTGAGTCTATTAACTTGTTTATCAAGTTGCTTCACGTGCAAAGCTCAATTTAAGTGTAAGTTATGTTTGCATGTATCTCCCAGCCTGTTTTGTGTGCATACAGCCTGTTCGGGAAAAACATGTACTTAGAATGCCACGTATGCCATTTTCCGTAGAACTAGTCACTAAATACGTCACTATAACTGCTCGTTTAGGAAATCCCAAATGCATGGGTTGAACCTTAGACGTGCAAGCTGCTTGAAATCATATGACGCTAGCCCATCTCACAACCCCGTTTCTATCAGTCAAAAAAATGGATCAACGTGGAAATATTACGTGCTATTAAAGAAGTAACTGGTTAGTAACTAATGCGAGTGTCTAATAGTACTTCATCTACTTAACTACAGAAAGAACATCGATAATGTTTGGTTCAGTTGAATGTTTCCTATTAAAACTCGCTGTTAAGTGTGTGCACAACGACTCGACCGAATAGGATAAACTTATGTAAGGCTGACATCAATGGTTATCACGTTTGCGTCGCCGAATCGATTTACTTTTGGATGTTCTCTATACTGATGACATTGTTTACGGGGGCACATGTCAGTCATTCTGATACATAGCAAAAACTTTTTGCAAGAGATTATCAAATAAAAACTCTATTGAATCAATATCTTCAACTCACGATTGTATTATGGTCTTTTTGATATGTGAATCAAATTTAACTAATTCTCAACCTGCTGACTGCCAATGCCTGATATCTCGGTTGTCAATGAAAGTCCTTCTGGATCCGCTCGATCACAAACGGCCCAGCTCGCCAAATTATTATATGAACTTCCTCGCTGCAACTTTTGAAAGTACGAAGAGTGCTTTAACTCAAGATGGAATGTTTTATGGACTCACTTCTCTGTTGTTTACCCTTAACTCAAGAATGGTTACACTTCTACAAGACTTATTTTTCAAACCAGCTGTAGTTGACATTTTCCGACGGCTACCGACAAACACGGTATAAATTATACATGAAGCGGAATGCAAGTGATACACCTCAATGATCGTAATTGGGCACACTATGCTTCCGTCCATGGTTTGCATCCTCTGCTGGGTCTATCACTGCTGCAAGTGCTTTATCTATCAATAGCGTTTACTATGTGAGGCGGATATAGCCAGAGGTAAATGATTTTTGAGTCATTATACTTTGCACCAAGTTGTTTGACGGGTTTTTTTTATATCCATCGCCAGTAGCACAGACTTGATCACTTGGGTAAAATTTTCAACAACTACAAACGTTTTTGACTATCAAACATTACGTCTGGTACCACAGGTGACGAAGAATGTCTACTTAATAAGTTTCGGTGTGAACGATTAGTGATGTGGAACAAATTACTGCGGTTGCGTGACTGAGGCAAAGCTACTGACTCTTTGAGAAACCATTGTGATGATGCTCATTAGTAATTCCTTGATTAATCCACAAGGGGTTGAAATCAACAAGGGTTTTCGGTTTTGTTTTCAACCCGTCGTGGCTTGACCACGGAATTACCGCTAACAATTTCGCAGATTTCATAATTAAGAGAATACCGGTGTGAACATGAATTATGCGCAATATTGCAGTGACTTGGTTGTCAATTTCTTTGGTTTTCCCTGCTCCAAATATTTCCTCGCTGTTTTGGACAGAATAGATTCAGGTCAGACAATTATCCTGTCGGAGCTGACTTATAAATAGCACAATTGAAACTAGCTACCCACCAAACCTTGTATCACAGTTATCCGTGGGGAAGGTGAAATAATCGGTTTGAGTGAATTTAATCCCTGGAAAGTAGCTGAGTAAAATTACTTTGTATTCTTACTTGATATTCGTGATAACTGTATATGTAAATTATTAATATATTGAAGTAAAGTCGAAACCTTTCTTAGCACTCATTCGAAGTTAATAAACTTCATGTTCAATAAACAGGGTCACGCTACATTTCGGACACATTTTTAGTACTATTTCGTAATTCGTATCTTTTGCTAACCGATTTCTGTAAATAGCCGGAAGAGGTTAGTGAAAATTGCCGGCCTAGTGAAATAATGTTTTCATATATTCCGATGAAATTCATACAATTTATACCGATCGATCTGTTATTTTTGTTTTACGTAATTATTCATGTGATAATTTGCTAAGCCTCGTGTAGTCAACTGATGCAACGTAAGCGAAATTATTACTTGGATCGATTAGTGCATCTGCTTTGGGCCCGCTTGCTATTGGTGGGACTTGTAGGCAATCTTCTTTGACAGTTTTCGTAATTTTTGTACGCTATGAAATTGACTTGTAAGTTCATTTTGAAACGAATACGGCCGAAAGTGCTACTATGATTGTACTTCGTGGCGAAGTGTGGGTTGATGTATCTTGCAGGCAGTCATAGTGTGAGGACTTTCTAGGGATAACTGACATCATGCAAATGATAATCTGTTTGACTACGCAAAGGTACATTTCGTGGGCAGCTCTTATGTTGAATTGTTTGCACATGATTCTCCTCGCATATGACTAGAATATTACGATATATACTACTATTTTTCGTGATGAAACATATAACCAACAATGTAAAACCTGCTTCACCCTACATAACGAAGCAATTAAAAAAATTGGTGAGTTGACATTACAAATCCTGCAACTGTTTCTGTTCCGTCATTTACGCGACGTCAAAGCAAATGATGTTTTACTAGACAAGTTGTACTAAAATGGATATGTTAAAAAAGGATGATATCTTACTAGGTGTTCCTCATAAAATTTTCGACGATACTGTCAAAATTACATTAATCATCTATTACAACCCTTCGCTGAAATTGACACCGCGTGATTCATGAACGGTCCAAAATAAACACACCTCGCGCATAAAGTCTAATGCACAAGTAATTATGCCAGAGTTACATTTTGTATCGCTTCATCAATCAGGTACGTCTTTGAGATTTATTGAATTGCCGGTGAACGGCTATGATTCACTAAGTGGTGATGTTCATATTTGATGCCTAACATGTCCACTCCACTGGAAGTGGGAAATGTGTTTTGCTTTGAAATTGTATCTATTCAGCCTGTGTCTACGTTAATTGTGATAATTTCTGAATGGCACGGTGAAAAGAACTTAGTCACGATGAACAGACTCCATGAGAGCAATCGGGGATGTCGCAATTCATGATATTACATGTGAAAGTTAACCATGCACCTCCTGCCAAACCGCACACTAATTAGAAGATGGATTTTAACAATGTTTGTTTGTTCTCCCTCCCCCCGACAAATTTATCCACATTTCGTTTTCCGTAAACGTATTCTAGTTGTTCAAGTGAAACCTAGTGTACATTTCATTTAGGGTTAGGTTTTAATTGTGGCGGCACGGTGGATTCTTCGGTACGTGTTGCAACAAGACGCTCTACATGGAGTGGGAATCAGATCCCGCTATTATTGATTGGAGTGAATTGAATTAAATTATACTTACATGTATTGCCAAACCTGACAGATCCGTGCAATGGAAACAACCACTGAAAGACACACGTCTGTTATCGCTCACATGCGGTGTTATGCTTTGTACAAGAAAAAACCGAGCATCTTCAACTACTATTTGTGATATAAAACGTTTTTTTTCCAATCAGTACACTTACTGAGATTGGTTGAAACTCATTAACGAAAAGTTGAGGTGCATTTTCGTTTACATTGGAAAATGCCCGGATTTTACCACTAACGTATTGTGCTTGTTGACTGTTACCCCAACCAAAATATGTGAGCGACTGAACCTGAGGATAATTGTTAGTTTTAAGGAAGACAGCGGATTGTTTATGCTGTAGATTGTCAAAAGCCTGAACAACTAGATTGGATGAGTAAGATGTAGATGATCTTGACATCAGGAAGCGGACCGCACAGTTACAAGTGTTGTTAGAGATTCCGCATTTATTTCCGCTGGGTATATTGTCAACCGATACGAAATGCTCCAACTGCAAAATACTCCAAAAGACAAACTGCAGTTTTCCGATCTTTTCTGTTACATTTTATAACTTCGTTTGAGCTATCATATATATGATTTTGTTTGTTGTTAAAGTTTGCCAGCCATAAAAACTGAACATTAACTTCTCATTGTCAGGCACAGTTTGAGAAGCAGATGTATATATAGTTTCAATAAACATAATTTCTTGATTGGTAAACTGCACACAACATGGATGGTATTTACGTAAATTAAAGCGTATCCATTTAGGTGACAAATGTTAAATGTGTACCGAATGTGTACTAAATATATACTAGCAGAAAAACAGATAATCTCTTCGAAGTAAAACACCTTCCTGCTTTCCGTCTTATATGGTAACCAAACCTCATAGGACTCTGCCGTTAATTTGCTTTATTCCATGAAAAACGTAATGTCAAGCAAAATATTATTTACTCACTCACCCTGAGTTCTACATTTTTACACTAATCGTCGTTGATGTTTTAACTGCGTATACACTTACTTACGTCTATGTCACTAATGACTACTTATTTGATCACCAAGGGATATTGTTCATTAAAGTGGACTGCACCTCTGTTGTTTAAGCTGAGGTTATTTTGGGAAGTCGCTTTATTCACTTCATTCAATTTGAGGGACACTTTTGTGTTTGGCGTTTATCTGCATCTGTGATGTGGAATGAGTCTTTCGTTCTCACTGTTCAATGGCTGACAACTGGTTCCTCTGCTATCATACTAAAAATGTGTATGCCGTTATGTTAATTAGGTATGAGGTCAATAGTTCCTGATGATATTTTTCGAACTGTACTTGAAAAATGAAGCGTAATTTTGAGAACAATTGTCACTAGAACGTCAGTTGTTTATGACTCCTTTGACCACATCAGCTCAGATTCTAACAAACCAACATTTAGTTCACGCATTTATTTCTGAACATTTTCGTCCAGATTGATGCACAAATCTAGTTGTATTAAATGGACGAATTAGCACGCTCTGCCCTTAAATATGTACATCTATATAACGCGCCATTTGGGAGAAAATAACATCGCTTAAACAATGCCTCGGTTGTGTGGTCAGTTTTAATGCGTGGTTGATGAACGCGTATCAGCGGGATTAGTTTCCACACGTTCAGTGCATCTGGCTAACTAGAGTACCTGATAGCTTGTAACAAAATCTCGCTGTTTATTTCAAACCAATTGCTAATCTAAAACTCATCATTATTTAGTTCATATGTTTTTTAGAAGGTAACCAATCGACAATGAGTAGAATGGGAACATGTGAAAAGTCCGTGTTGTTTAGCAACAATGAACTATATTTCACCTGACTATATCAGCCAGATGCTACGGTTGATTCTCAGTGACAGATTAAAATCACCAAATGAAATGTAATTTCGTATGGCTGATAAATCACCGTCTTTAGTTGGTTTCAAACGTGTACGTTTTGATTCAGGTTTAGTTCACTTTGATTTGTTCTATTCAAGTGAGGACACAAACATATATTCCATCAACTGCGCTCGCGATGAACGCTTATCATTCTCCTTGAGAATTTCTTTGCACTCCACTCTCAACAGTGGGTTACGGGCTTCTGGATAATATCATTTTCTGTACCAGTATAACATACTTGTGATGTTGTTATTCACTCGATAAAAATAGTGATTTGGTAGATAAACGTTAGATATTTATAGGCTGGTGTCAGCCAATCAAATCGTATTCGTACAATTAACTGAGTGGATCGAATGAAAAACGTTAGCTCGCTTGGTTTGATCTGTGAAATTTCGTAGGTGGTGTACAGTTAAAGAGTAAAAACTGATCAGTAACACACAAGGATCCGTTGATTGCTGCATCATCTGTGAGTGCTTAGTAACCATTGAGATACTGAAAATCATCAAAAATCAATGATAGTCTTGAAGTAATTCACAATCTGATCACTAGTATGTTTCGAGACCCACAAGAACTTGTGGATTACCATTGGTTTTATCGGCATCAAAAACGCACTAGCTCGCCCATTAACAATACATACGATCGTCTAGAATCGAAAGAAATAACTGGAATAACTTATGTTGTATATTGCGTGCACCTTTGTCACATATATTCTGGAGAAATATCATCCAGTCACCATTCTATATTTTGACAGCCCCACCATGGGACTACTAATCGTTGGTAGTCAACCACTTTGCCACCTGTTTATCGACTGTGGTTTCGAATATTTGACTTGGTTGGTTATTTGAGACTCTTCAAATCTGGAACGCTAAGTTGCTAGTGGTCACTGAGACGAACTGTTTGTACTGGACCTATTGCATCACGACTGTTTGATATTGTTATGTCATTGCGTTGAGCAACTCAGCAGTTGCCATAAAGGATGAAGCACTTGTCGAACTATCAAGAATGATACACAACTGTTTGCACCACGTTCCAGGGGGTGCCGATTATCAAACATGTATGATTTCAACGGAAGCGTTTTTGTTATAGCGAAAACCATTCACTTAACCAGATATGTGTAAAAAACTAGAATGTTCTTAGCCTACGCTTTCTAATGAGCTTTGTATTCAACCGCACTAACAAGTTCATTTCAGTCTCATCGTTTTCTCGCGACGTCTTTGGTTGATGAAAGCTATGATATAGTTATAATAGAATGCTTCATATAAGAAAGCCTATTGGTGATTTTTTTTATGGAATGTTAGGTTTGAATCCAGTAATTCAATAATTTTGATCTCATCATCCGGCCTAAGTTGTTGCTAAGTTTTTCAATAAATATACGATTGAGTAATATGGCTAGGTCTGGCCTCTGGTGCTATTTATTTTTTATGTAACATAGCCAGTATTTTTAACTTGTTTGACGCGCAATTTTACCAACAGATTTCGAGCATCTGAACAAGTTTCTATAAACCACTTATAGCTCCCCCAAGTACACTGGAAACGGACGCAAAGAGACTGATCAGAGTATGTAAGTGAATAACACATAACATATCGACGTACGTACCCATCATCCCAAACTCTTCTACACTTTCGTTTTTACAAAAATGGTATTATTATAGATTGTTATATGATACTTTTATTTGCCAGTCACATCTTATTAGACATATTAGACTATTTTCGTCGGTTTTCCATCTCTTGTAAGCATCTTTCATATATCTGCTAAGTTTATTCTAAGCTATGAGATAAATTATACCTAGGATCACTATTTAGGCTTATTCTTCTACAAGTGTTTACGGCATACGTATTGTGAAGAAGATCGTTTAAATATTATGTTAACACACGGTGTGATGGACATCTGTATGATACACAGCAGTTTTTACTGATCTGTCGGTAGTTTGTGAAACGACAATGCAAAAATTTAACAAATACGATATCCTTTTATCAACTTGTTTTATTTCAAAATTCTTGTGTGGTATTTTGTTCTGTTCCAGTGAACTATATCTTCAGATGTGGTGGGTTCACAGAGAGCGGGAAGCAAGCCTTCAGGAGTTGTCACCTGCGGTGTTTTGTCCAAACATTTTTGTGTAGCATTTTTTATGGCTGGCGTTTCAAGCCTAACAACTGCACAGTCACTATCACTTGTATAGCCAGTTCATTCAAGACTTAATGTTTAAAGATAACACTCAGTAGCTGTTAAGAGCTGCATTTCGGTTGGAATTTGCTTTCATGCTGATGCTGTTATTCTAAGGAGAACCTGGGATTAAGAAGTCACTGATTCTTTCCATTAGCTTAATTTACTGAAGTCTGTCAACTGATTACCTAACAGCACAGGATCAAAATTTATCTGGTTTACACACTACATTCGCGATGAAAAACAAGCTGTTTAATAAGTAAATTACAAACTTTCGCGCAATACACTCAACATGACTTTCTGATGCTCATGTCGTATAACTTTTATGCAGGTAGATTTGTTGATACAATTCTGCTCCATTATCATAGTTGGCTCGACACTTATTCAACTTCACGTTTTCTCAGTGCATTATTTTTCGATTGTGATGTTCGGTATGTGTGCTCCGCTAAATCTTTTGCACTTCCTATAGTGTACGGTACAGTTGAACATTTACTGTATGGTTTGTTTAGAAAAACAAGCTACGAAAAAGTAATTGAATGTCACTCGATATTCCACCAATTGACTATCAGCATTCGGCAATTGTGATGGTGAGCTTTGTCGTGTTCTATGTTTGCATACATAATGGTTCACGTATAAACTATCCGCACAGGTGTTATGTCCAAGTAGATTGCTTGCAGTTGTGACTTCATATCTGTAATAAGTGAGATAACAGGAATGAAGATAAAGCTTTAGAAAAGAGATCAACTCATTGAACATTACATGCAAGTCGACTTTTGGGCAACAGCACGTTGACCAACAAAATGCAAAGATCTATCGTCAGAATCGTGAAACATTTTAACTTGTTACCAGAAAACTGAACAAACACATCCAAAAATCGAGTTATTTACTTATATTGTGGGTCACCAGAGAGAAGGTACTGTGTACTTAGTGGAAGTCGGAAATATTTCTCAATTTTAATTTGGACAATGTTATCGAACGCATCAAGTTGACAAGCGAAAAACGGAGAGCTGTCGAACAACAAACATATCATTGACAGTATGGCGTGGCAATTTACCATTATATGACTAAAATCATGGATAGTAACATGATAGTAAACAAGAAGTGTACATTTATGAGTTGAGTAATCTGGAATGTTGAAAACATGGAGATTAACCTACCAATATTACTAATTATTTTCAATTATTTTTACAAAGTTGTTCCACATACTCGATCTACGCTTAGTTGCATTTCCATACAGATTTATGTGGCTTGTTGCTGAGATGAGCAGTGGTCATTTTCAGTATGCATAACCTGTGTTTTGAAGAAATTCACCTATGTTTTAATCCGAATGGGCTTTAGATATTCAACTGAATAGGAGCTCTACAACCGTCTATTCAGAACTTGAAAGTAAAATTCATTGATATTTCGGATTATACAGGCAAAAGTAAACCTCGAGGTCGCCGTGAGTTACGAAGGACAATACTTCACACAGTTTCTAACAACTAGAAAAATTTCATCAAGATGCAAGGCACTGTGGTTATGTAAATTCACCGTAGGGTTCAGCATATCTAGGTCAATTTTATATTTTTCTCAAGAACCTGCTTAACTACTACAAGTAACTTAGCCATTGAATGTTTATGTTGAGTATGTTGTTAACTTCATTCGCAAAATAAAACCTTTTCATATAGGAGAGACTGCAAAAAATTGTTACTGGGGACTCAAAATTAAGATTTTGAAATCCACGATAAACTTTTCATCTGTTCAACACAAGCACTTAAGTTTGATGTGTATTAACGAAAGCTGTATCCGTCTGGTCTTTTTTGAGATTTCGAAAACATATCCTGTTTATACACTGAAGTTTGATTATTGACAGATGAAAAGTCTACGGTATATCTACAACTATCCGTTTTACAACCACTGTGATTCATGTAGCCTTCTTTGGCTACCTGCAGCGTTATGTTTGGGATTAAATTCAAAGAGAATGCACTTTTGTTTTGTATAGAGCAAAACTGCGTGATCGAAGGTTTTTTTGTTTGTCACATGAATCGTGTGTAATCCATTGAAATGTTGTTCTGGTTTGGTGTAGCCCAAGGACAACCTCCACGTCGCAGTGAGTTTTTGGTTTGGAAGACATCGTAAGGTTAAAACTTCATAGTTATTATGCAACGAAACCAACAGAAGAATAACCCGAGTTATTTGAGCGATTTAGAGTAGTTGTTTCGCCTCAACCATTTTTACTAATGCTTATGAGTTGTTTATTTTATTTTTTCGCTTACTCAACGCATCCCGCGTAGCAACACAATTTCTTAGGATTGATGGAGAATTTACTAACCAGAAGAAAGTGAAAAAGTTCATGTGCATCTCAGTTGGTTTTAGACAGTTTATGAAAGGAAGTTTGTTGCTGTCTCAGGAGATTGAGTATAAGATGTTTGTAAACACGAAATTTAAGTAGTAATGAGTGAGATAACAACATATCTGTTGGGTATTTGAAGCACACACCAACCGCACCGTTTTCTATAGCAGATAACTGCTAGTTATTATCAACAATGAGCAGCCAAGCGTGTCTTTCCCTTAGTGTGATGGTCCTGGTCAAGGTTGGCTCATACTGGGTTTGGTTTCTCGAATGTCTCTGTTAAGTCTTGCGCATAATAATAAAATAGGATAACCTGTTTCGGATGCGACATTTAGTGTGATGAAAGAGCGTTCTCTGATGAAGTGGTTATTTTATCTGGGCTGGTTACATCCGAGAGGCTTAATAACATCAGGAAGAATATTTTTCTAGGTGGATCTTAAAGTCAAATGAATTTAAATTATTCCCCCTCTGGCAGAAAACAAGTACATACCGAGAAGTTACATTCCGCGCTCGTATCAAAGTTCAGTAGAAATACAATGTTGCAGCCTGGTTTATATTTATGCGTTGTATCTTTTCAAAAAGAGAAACGTCCCTTACAAAGTAAAAGCAAGACTATCAATTGGTACAAAATGTGGGTGAATTGACGAACTGAACAATACGATGAAATGACGACAGTAAAATCATCCAACCATCTAAATAGACAATTGTTGTCACTAGCTGAATTCTATTGCCACTGACGCACCATAAATGGTCACTGAAGACGATCGTGTCCAAGTTACGCTTGTGTATACTGATACCAAGATTTTCATTCCTCCTCAGAACATAAGCCATTCAGTCAAACGAAAGAGGCACATTCCTTTACACTTAGTCTTGATGACCTGGTGCCGGTTGTCTGCAGTCCAGCGACGTAAAAACGACGCCGCTTAGCGGCTTCTCAAGTTTGGTTACATCGTCCGTTATGCACCATATTTTAGAGTACACGATAAATGGATAAGCTGCGTAAATTCTGGTCCAATAGTAACGTAACCCAGAGGCGCTAATGGGAAACTCTGTGGCACGTCGTTGAACGCACATTATCACCCTAAAAAGCTTGGCTTGTTTTGACACTTAAACTGCTTTCTGAACCATGATTGGTGAGCCATATCAACAGTGATTTACTGTACCATCATTACAAACCCTTTCGCAGAGTTATTGATTGTGTGTTTGGTCGAAAGTTTTGGCTGAGTCTAGAAAACCAAATCAAATAATAAGATTTTATGAGCATTCTGCAAGCATTCTTTCTGGAAAACAAATATTTCAGTAAAACACGAGGATCCCTTTCGAACTTCATGTCATTTTTCAGGTAATAACATAAAGGGGACAAAATATTCACGTGGTTGGACGTGAATCAAGTCTGTTGTGCGCGTCAAGTCCACCAACAATCACGTGGTCTGATTTAATGATCAGATTCCTTGTGAACATTAATTTGACAGTTGGGTGAAACTGGGTACAAGATCCAGAATATGGGGAGATGTGCCTTATGGGAAGATCTATTAGGACGTTAGCAGACTGATTTTGATGTTTCTTCAATAAGCTTGCTTAGTAATGAATAAGAGGTGAGATTTTGATCTTGAGACACTTTCACAAAGAGTGGTAGGTTCCGTAAGGTGATAATTATGGGAAAGTGACTTTTTACATGGCTTCGTGAATGTACATCTAGTCTCCAAAATGTCTGCAGATTTTTCCAACTAAAATGTTCGAGATCCACATTTCCGATTCTGATAATATTGCACTAGTTAAAGCGGGGATTGTTTCGGTATTTGTTTGTTAATTCAAAGTGACTGTTGGTGAATAACCCAAAACTTTAGTATTATCTAAAGTGGACAACGTTTACCTAATACCATGTAACTCACAAAGACCTGACATTACCCCCAGAGGTTCGCTGTATTTTCATATTGTGGGAGTTGTTCCACCTCCTTCTAAGAATCGTCAACTCTATGTAACTAAATCAATACTGGTTTTTTTTTAGCCTCGTAAGAAAGCTCCTGTCTTACATCTTAGGAGGAATAAATTTATCCATTATCTACGCACATGGTTAGCCAACTGTTGCAAGTGTTTCAAATCTATACGCCATCTTGTTTCATGACCACTTAACTAACTGAGATAATTCGGGGATTTTTGCAGACTACGGAAGGCCTGCAATCGGGCGTGAGTTTACAATACCCGTCATGTTAACAATGTAACCTTTCATTAATTTCTTCTTGTTAATTGTTGACGCTGGTCTCAAAAATGAATCCTACTCCCTAACCTTCGAGCAAATTTGACGTAGCAGATTATATGATTGTTAACCAGAGATTAGTGAGCGAGAGGTTCGTCAGAGTTCATGTTGTGTTTTAATGTAACGTCTCTTTCATAATAGCTAATTCTTGACATAAGTACACATTTCAACCGTTCCCTGAACTCCATTTGATGCGACTGATTTACTGAAATGGAGGTTATCAAATTGTACCAGTCCATCATTTTGTTTGCCGTCTCTCTTCACGATTATGAGTAATTTCAATGGCGGACCTGGGTTCAGTTGGCCACACAACAATTTAGACAAAACAACTCATTGAAGCTAGCTCTCAAAAGTGTAATTTGCAGGGATAAGGAACAATTTAAACTCATACAAAAGATGCTAACTGAAATGTTTGACACCTCGATGTTAACTCCAAGTCCGGATTATTTCACGTGAATATTTACGTATATATCTATACCATGTTGGTTTGAATATTAATCTACCTTGTTCATGTTAGGGTTTGTTTTGCTCTGGATATGTCTGGTTTGCTTGCAAGTTAAGAGAAATCTGGGAAATTATTTTTATTTCAGCATTACACAACGAAAGCTCCCGTTATACGGAATTACTCGCAGGAATTAATCTCTCGTTTGAACGGAAATTCCAGTGTCGATATTACTCGGATCAACGGATTAAATAACTGTTAACAGTGTAAACATTCCTCTAGTTAACTTGCTTATTTAGGTTAATCTCGTTCGATATCCATCAAGTCCAAAATAGCACATCTAAGCGTACTGTTTTAAGTTCTTTTGCGTACAGTGATCCGTTTCAATCACAATCCTGTGGCGTTCTTCATTTATCAATAGGTTTTGTTGCAATGGGCTCAAAAAGTGTATCGTGTCGTATAATGTCGACGTTAGTTTCTGTTGAACCTGTCCGAGTAGTGAGTTACACCGAATCTGTGAATCAGATGACGCGGATTTAGACAGTGTGATAAACGGAATTATCCCATGATGGCTGAAAAGATTAATGCGCCTGTGGAGAAAATTACATTTTTTATGAAACCAAAGGAAATGCTGGCGGCGCTGAGAAATGTTAGAGTAGACAAATTCAGAAGGGCTACGGAAATATGCAAAAATAGCCAACAAAAGATAAAAACTTGAGACACCTTTCAGAAATGTCTCTTCGGTAAACAGAGCTTGCGTTACTTAACAACTTATCATATAATTAAAATGCCAGAACATTTCATTTAGATACCACAGCGTCTTTTTAGAGTACACGCGCATTCATATTTTGTGAATTTTTAATGAATATCAACAGTAAACCCAACACTCCCCTGTTTGCTCTAACATTTTTGACAATCTTCTCTCTAACGTAGGCTGAGGAAACAAAGGTGTGACCAGTGGGTAAAATTTGTTCATACTGGTTGTGATACATTAAGTCTAATCTGTATTCAAGATTACTCGACAAAGTTTACTACGCAAATCGCAATATGCAAACAAATTTGGACGTTTACCTCTTTTTACGCACACGGTATATTCATACTCAGGCACACTGTTGCGATTCAGCTTTATACCAGTTGTATAATGACTAGTTTTATCAATAAAGCAAACTAGGTTGGCAGTAAGCTTTCTAAACCAGTCTGGGAGGTACTGTAAGCTATTTTGTGCAATGTAAACAAAATTCTATTTCTTGAGTATGGTTCTGAAATATACAAAGCCTTTTAATGGTATGCGCTTTTAAATTATATTTCAGTTTAATGGCCTAGACAGACTTTACCAAAACACTGACATTCATCTACTGAGATTGTTTAATGACTGTTAGTGTAAACGGAAAATTCTTGACGGGAAACATTAAGCTGGGGGTTACATTATTAGAGGGAGTCTTTCTTCAAGACTGAGATGATTTTATTTGGCGGAATACTGTTAGTTTTCCAATAAACCTAGTTGAATGAACACTGAATTGTTCTGTGAATAAAAGTATACGAAACTGCACCTCTCTTTTTTTTCCATACTACAGGTTTCCAAACAACGGAGCTAATTAATGCTTTCCAGTTCACAATTTAATAAACACTACGAGCGTTGTCTTACCTGTGTTTTAAACTTGACTCACATTAATAGCAATCAGTGAGCTGTAGTGTAACCTTGACTAACGTGAACCGAACATCAATGACAGTTGATCACAGCGTCTATCAGATGTCAAACAAAGTCCTCGTTCAGTCTCATTTTGAAATCACTGAACTAGTTTTTGTTCCTGTCACATGTTGTCAATGATGCTTGTAGTTGAGACGACCGGGTAGGAACTTTGCCCACATCTCCATGAAGCGACCGTGCCCTTTGGAAAAACGTCTATTTCTGACCATGGTGGGAATGTGCATTACTGACGAGATCTATCAAAAAAGAGAAGCCTTCACTAGAGATCGTATAGAAATGCGACAGTTTTGTGTGGTACTCAACTTTTCTCAGCCGAATTCTTTACTGAATGCCAGTAATCAAAACCTCGCCGGACAAATTTTCTAACTTCTGTGGTTCCAACCTGGAGAGAAGTCTTAGTCATGGAGTCACCAAATAAATATAGCAAGACAGTTACTGTCTCTTGTTGGGGCGATCGCATAATCTGAGATTTACTCACAAGCGAATATGGTTGTCTTTGCGTGGGATAAGTTGGTCGAACGTAACTTAAGACCAGCGACGCAGTAACATGCGCAGTTGTTTTTGAAGGCGTGACCGGAGTTGTAGAAGAATACTGTAAACTTGTCCATCAACATTATGTTTCAGACATTCTTGAGGAACTTACTCAAAATCGTTTAAACATTTTGTACTTGAACGTAGTCACAATGTTTTTAAGAAAATGAATAATTATGACTGACTAATGTACTGGATGCTATTTCTCTTTATTCCGAATTTCCAGAGAATTCGGCAATACGATTTAGAAGCGCCACTACCCAACTGATACTTCGTATGTACAATATTGAATGGTATTTGGTGACACACTCCAGAGCAGTAGGAACTGGGTCTTGTTGAATAACTATCACCACCAGATGGAAATGAGTATTTAGCGTTGCATTTTGACATACAACCGTTTGACGTACAGTAGTTTGCTTGTGGACTAACCCTGACACAGTGTAGCGAACAATCTACTTTTCAGTGCTGCATCATCAGACTAAATATATTGCCATTATATCGCAATTCATGAATGTAACTGAAGTAAATAAAAAACAGTGGGATTAATGCTGTCAGCAAAATCGATATCAGACCACAAATTATTCTTCATTTTGTGGACGCATTTTCACATGGCTGAGTTGATAGTTTTCCAGGAGCAGTTCAAAAGCTCACAGTCGCGTTTGTTGTAAACTTTCGATGGTAACGTAAGAAAACTAACTTGATAATGAGGACGTGAAAATGGTTCTTCGCTGCACTGATTCTTACGTACATTCTGAGAATCTTCACAGGATTTAAGCAATAGATTTTTCAGGGGAGGCTCCGTTTCAATTTATGAAATGATCAACCACAAAACCTGTTTTATGCATCTAGCAGATTGTAGATTTTTAGTATGTTCACGTGGACATGTAACTAGCTTTGAATAACTAGCTTTGAATTTCACAGGGGGATATTATGACTCGAGAAAGTAAGCAAACGGACACAAACTGAAAATCAACATTATGGTGGAACTGACAACTGAGATAGATGCCGTGTCCACACAAATTGTTCTTGAACATACAAGGATGATCCGTGACGTTTGATAGCCAAAACCTAAACAAACAGGAGTAGGCGCTTCCGGTTTCTTCGAACAATCACCGAGGATGCATCAGGTATTTTGACTCTCTGTCATGCTCGGAGTAGTTGCCTTCCGATTGATAATGTTGGGTGCCGTCCCTCGACATTTATACCTGTGTCTGGCGTTTCTGATTGACTCTGCAGTTAGTTGGTACCCTGCTCCTTAATAATTGTCCGTTTGTTTTCACTATGTAGCTCGTAGTGCATCTACACGAATATTTGCGTGAACAGTGGGACGTGGCAAACGTAGACTGTTTTTCCTTAGCCAAAGTGACTGGTGTCAGTAATATACACAATATCTTGATATGGCGGCCGCCAGATACTTCCTTTTTTTTGTTAATCAGATGTCCACTAGAACTTTGAGGTCAACATACACTGTCTTTCCCGATGCCGTCGTTATTTTACTGTCGGATTGATGGCCCCGATGTACATCTCAATAAATTGTGGAGTATTTGTTGAGCTGCAGAGTGTCCAGCAGTAACTTTAACTCTGGTTGCAGGTAGCCTTCTGTGCAAACCTTCTGTGCTCCGCGCAGAAGTGTCCCAATTAGGCTTCTTTTATACTGCATCGGATAGAAGCATTCGAACTGCAAGTAATATCCTGCGCAAGTAGGCATCCTGTTGACAGATTTTCCTGCCAGGTCAAGTGATCTTCAGGTTATCAGATTGCTCACTTTCGGACGACATTTACTTCGTTTTCATTCGGTAGGCTTTAGCTTGAATGAGCTTGGCTCATTCGCAAGAATAACCTGTTTGAGTTGTCAGAATTATTGTTACTGGTTGGAATATAATTTGTATGACGTCTGCACAAACTCCGGTTGTGACAAGTACACAGTCCCAACAGAACAAAATCAAAGTCTCTGACGCATCCTCGAAGAAACCGGAAGTGCCTACTCCTGTTTGTTTAGGTTTTGGCTATCAAACGTCACGGATCATCCTTGTATGTTCAAGAACAATTTGTGTGGACACGGCATCTATCTCAGTTGTCAGTTCCACCATAATGTTGATTTTCAGTTTGTGTCCGTTTGTTTACTTTCTCGAGTCATAATATCCCCCTGTGAAATTTTGACTTATTCAAAGCTAGTTACATGTCCATGTGTGATCAGAATATACTACCTGTTCCTTCTTTGGACATCACGTGACTTGTGTCCTCTCATTATCAGTACAGTTCATCGAAGGAACGAGATGTTTTAATGTAGAGATAGTAAAAGCATAACTTACGCACTTACCAGCCTAACACTGTAAATTTAAGCCTTTTATCCACTCAGATTTACTAAATTTAACTTCAAAAGACTCATTGGGAAACAAATATATTTTCCGTGAAACATACCAATAATATATCAGTCTTTAACACGGCACCATCAGGCGATTGCTAAGTGTATTAAAAGAGCTTTTTACACAACATGCTAATGCTCATTAACAGCGGAAGAATCGTGTTCGTATGTATGTTGATGGCACAATATTGTGAATCGAAAAATGTCGTGGAAATAGCTCCCTGTATGTCATGAGAACATTTGTTTTAGATGAGACCCAATTGTGAAAAGTCAGGGCCTTGGCTGGATTCAAACCAGCGACGAAAACACCATGCCTGAACGCTGTCTCATATAGAATCCCCCTAATGATCCAGGGGATCGACTGTCCAAGCAGGATTTTTGAGCAGTTCACGCTGGAATCCACCAACGCCACTATTGAGCATATAATTTGTGTTACTAATAAGTAGTGGGGCAGATTTATGTGAAATTTACGAGCTCCTGGCGTGGCTTCGTAGCTCTGCTGGTAAAACGCTCGCCGCATTGAGGTATGGTGTTTCTGTCGTTGGTTAGAATCCAGCCAAAGCCCTGACTTTTCACAACTGGGTCTCATCTAAAACCATAAATCTGCCACACTACTTATTAGTGAGACAGTTTGCATTCTTTTTGAAAATAGTCTGTGGGATTGTGGGAAACATTTCATCACGACAATCAGGAACCCAGTTGATATGTCAAGAAGATATCCCAAGATTTACTTCCTGCGCTTCGTGTGCCAAATAACAGTGCAGATTACGTGCAACGAAGTGCTGAGCGATGTCCTGCATGAATTCAACAGGTTAAACATTTATACTGCAGAACCACAAACATCAGGATATCTGCTCAGGTGAAGAAATGTGCCATAAATCTGAGTATTTTTCAATAGTGCTTTAATCATCTGAAACAATTCTGGCCAGTTTCTTGCTATTCTTGACAGTTTTTGTCCACAAAATTGCCATTCAGTTTCCGTTTTCTTGGATCCGTGCTCACGTAAAAAGTAGTCATAAAGGCTTCTGGCTGTTTAATTCTTAGACGCCCTTTGGACAGATTTTTTGGGCATGGTCAACAAAAGTTCCACGTAGTAATGTACATTATTTTTCTGTCCTTACCTGAGGCTGATAATAGCCTGTGTACTTTGATTAGTGTAAGTCAGGCGGCATCAGCCAGTTTCACACGAGGTCGCTTTGAACGGTTTCGTGTATTGTAAATGGATGCCACAATTTTAAACTTATTCAAACATTGAAGAAGGCAATGACATATATTCACCCCACTCTTTAGGTCTGTAGCTAAAAGCCGGTATATTCAAGACAGCAATCCAATAAGAAGCTGAAATATTTACTATTTTCAACTCTTTCTCGTGAACTTAGCTGACGACGTTCTGCGGTTTTAGCAACTAGATCATAGTATGTTTTACCATTTCTGTAATTGACGCAGATCAATGGTCACCTTGAAGTTAGCAATTGCGAATCTGTTTTCTCTCTGAGTAATCAACATCGAGTTGGAATACGACATGGTAGCCTTCATACTAAATCGATGCAACTTTCATCCGTTTAGCATTAACCTTTGTAACACAATCAGCCAGATAAATGAATCTCGATTGGAATTGCAGTTGCACTAACCCGTACAACAGTTGAAGCGTACACTAAAACGTTTTAAAGTACAAAAAGAGTTGATGCATGCCTATAAAACTATTCGTTTAAGCCTGCTGGATTTCAATTTTGTGACTAGCCGGCATCAATCTGCGCTGTGTGAACCGAATTCGGTCATTTGGGACTCAACCAGACCGGAACAACTTGAAATAGCTGGATTTCCTTATTCAAACACTGCAAGGCTAGACGTGATTGTGGCTGAAAAATGGTGCGTGTGGATGGACTGCCTTCAGACACACCAATTAACACAATCTTAATTTGAGCAAACGTCGTCATAACAACTGTACTACTCGCCGGTTACATGCGAAAAGTTTGAAGCGGCGAGTCAGTACAGTTTTCGTTAAAGTTTGTTTGTTTCAACATCTGCGACAAAATGGGTAGTCAGTTATAGGCATTTGAGAAGCTTTGCATTTTCTAGTCAGCCGGCTATTCGTTTGCGGAACCGTCTGCGAGCTGTTGCAAAATGTACTTTTATCAACTATACTAAGCATTGTGCTTTTGCAGAAACTAACCCCATAACCAGGAGGATTAACGCATCTTTCGGATTTTAACATTCTCTATTAGTTTAGGACATCATTCTCAAGAAGTTAAGCTGACTAGGAGAAGGTTTACAAAGTTATGAGTACCAACGTTGTAGTATAACTATTTCCGTTCTACTAGTAGGTTGATAAAATGATGCTGCTTGGGTGAAGTTAATCACATAGGTCGGGTTAGAAACGACCCAGTCCGCAGCACTGTAGGGCCGCGAATGCCGTCAAAATGGTTACACCTGCTTATTATAACTTCCAAGCCACAAAGCAAACTATGGTAACTTTAGATCTTAACAAGCTCAAAAAATGCAGCTTTTACCGGCTAAAGATATGTTAAGTCTGAATTATAACCAGAAGTCCTTACAGCTCGATTCCTAATTAATATTGTACCGTATTCATCACCATGAATCTCCCAGTCAGCTTTGGTGGCAGTCAAACGAATATTTGCTGATGGCTATCGTGAAACTATGTGAATGCAATCTTAAGAATGCAGTTAATATCTTCCATACACCTACGGAGTTTTGGTTGCGACCACAATGTAAATTTTGTGGAACATTAACACAATCAGTGTGTAACCCGTAATCAGTCCCTCGGACACAGACGTTAGCCCAGGTTACTTAGAACATAATCACAACCTGCTACTAGTTCACATAATATTGACTTTGAAATTGCACTTCTTTTTGTGGATAGTTTGAAGTTCATCTTAAGAAAATACTTGTAGATCCCCCATTATGTGTAACACACTACCGTTCGTCAGCATAAAACGGATAACCTGCGTGACAGTTGTTTCACTTGTAGATTTATGCCATAATCTACGCGTGCTGAATAAACCTTGCCGGTTTGCAAACGTTGTTACAGAAATATGCTGGCAGTACAGCGCCTCTCCATTCGTTCGTTGCGGCCATCTATTCAGTTAAGGATTTAGTTACCTGATAGAACTTTGTTAGCGATCAAAATCTACTACTCGCCCAACGTTAAATTACATCAAAACCTTCTTCTTAGAATGAACCTGAAAGACCTCCTGCCAAAGCGAACTGTCAGTAAACACAAAAGACAAAACTACCATCTCCAGCTTGCAAAGCAGTAACCCTTGTTGAGTAGGCAAGTGTCACGATGTAGTATCAAATAAACAGAACGAAGCCTATCACCTATCGCTACAAGTTTATTAAGAAATTATTGGAAAATTAGGGTTATTAACGCAAGAACACCAATTATCAGACGGATGTCTAATGCTTAGAAAACAAAACCTACTGACATTGTAGGTAATGGAGATGATTAGGTGTGATAATTGAACTGACGCGTAAAGTATAGTCGTTAGAATCACGCCCTACAGCCAAAATCAATGAACCGCAGGTCACCGTTAAATATCTGAAATAACGCGCATACATTACCCTATCCTGGTGTGTAGCGTCGAAGCCATCAGTGAGGATGATGGTTTGAAACGATACCAAATAAATTGCTAATAACCAATTAAATGTAACAACCTGAAATATGGTTTCTTGTAGAGGCCTCAGCTGTACTGAACTAGCAAGCTGAATAATAGATAGTGAGTAAACACCGCTCAGCGCCCAAAACATGATCACAGCTTAGAGAGACCAGCATACTAGCGGTAGTATATCAGTTACATCGGCAAGAAACAGAAGCATATTGAAGTAACTTAGAAGTAATCACCCATTGAAGAATAAGGCGACATGGTGAGGACAAGTCTAGCTACAGAGATTCACTAACTCGTCACTAATTCAATCAGAAAGGAAGCCCGCGTTTCACTGGCTAAGATTAATGCACTGATGCAAAAGGCTTAATGGAAATAGTACAAAATTAACTCAATGTACTTATGTACGGCTTTGATTGAATATGATACTGATGCGGTGAGACGGAAGAATTGATGTCATTCACAAAGTCAGTTCGGCAGTTAAGGAGTCAATGTTTTGCACAGCTGAATTTAGCGGCTGTTACGCAGAATAACGGGAAAACAAGTGAAGATGTACAACGCATAGGCAAATACAAATTGGATTACTATTGAAACAGTACCCGTAAAGACAAAACGTCATATTTTGAAATGTGGCTGCAATTTCATAGAATTACTAAAAGTCAGTAAATGACAACGTAGTCTTGTGACGCATGGTTTGCACGTGGTTGGCAGATTTCTCGGAATTGAAAAGTAGTTTACGTAAGCTTTAATTGGCTGTCTTAATGTGGATGAAAAGTATCAAAATATTCTTGTATTTCAGTGTATGCGGGCCTGAATGATTACACTTCCATTGATCACTATTTTATTTAAGAGTCGGATTTCCCACCACTGCAATATTCTGGATGTCGAAATGCAGCTTGGTTGTTTAAGAAAAAAAACTAATTTAGATGACCCATTATGTTAGTGTCGCTGTATCGAATCTTCAGGTCCATACGTGTAAATGTCTCACCCAACACCGTTCATCACAAATGGTTACCCTAGCATATTCTAGCTACCTGCCCTTGACACTTATCTAAATATTTAGTTGAACGAGTATTAGGACGCCAGCGTAATAACCGTGCGAATTATCAATTGTTTAATATTCTACTTAGCTTTAGAGGTGACTGTACCACCCAGTTCGGGGCACGATGCATTTTCACTTTTGAAAAAGTGTTAACTGCTCAATAGAACTCTGCTGGGTATCAGTGTCTTAGAATATTATTATAGTTCATAATTAGCCTATTCAGCGCCACCCCGTAATTCATTTTTTCGGATCTGTATGTTGACAGGAACTGGTGGATTTGTTTACCTATCCTTTTCATTAATTTGTTCAGTGGTATTCTGGCAACCTGATCCAGCTTCTTTTTGATTATTTCGGACTATGGGCTTCTTGCTGCACACTGCTCAATGTCTGCCTGGATGACCGTTACATCAGTGTGTTGACTTCAGCAAAAGAAGTACGCCTGCGTCTGACAAAAACCAAATGAAACAGATCAGTGAATATTTTTTGGTTTACACTAGCTTTCACACGATGCAAACACAGCTGAATTCAGTACTGTGTAAGAAATCAACCTTTCCGTAAGATTACACGAGAAAAAAATATTTCTTCCAGTGTTTTGTGTGTAATTGTAGTGGTTGTAGTTAAATACATGCTCCCACATTTTTCACGTGCAGCAGATGCGTAATGAATTCGTTTAGAGGAAAATAAATTACCTGCGTTAAGTCTTGTGAGAGGCCGAACAACAGAATTTTGTCTGTTATAGCAAGGCGGTCATATAAACGTTTGGAATTAAGTATACAAATGGCAGAGCCTTTCTTTCCTCAGGTCGTCCTTTATTCTACGCGAATTTCATTGCGATACTTGCAAATTTGCTAGATCGTTATGTGTCTCATGATTTTAACGTGTATCTTGCCCGTTGTTGACCTGTGACATCTTATTGTGTGCGAAACTGTGAGACTAACGAGAATAAACAGTTGGTGCATTATTATCATGGTGGGTATTGCGTTTAATGTAAGCATGTAAGACAAGCAACTGGGATTGGAATACTGATTGCTGAAATGTTACATGTGGCTTTAATATGAGTGCTCAGTGAAATGGGGAAAAGAAGTTAAATTCTAGGGGTGTCGATTTCAAATGAGCAAACGCCCATAAAATATTATTTTCGACCAGAGGCACAAACACTCCTCTTTTGAGCGACGTTGCACTGCGTCTTGCAAAACGTTTCTCCCTTTGGAATGACTATCGGCCATAGAGTTCACTTTATACCTAGGTCCCACTTACTGTCCATTTCAGTACTTTGAGGCTTACCGACAGTTTATTTGTTCCGAACGATTTAAACTATTTTACTGATGCGACCAATGATAGAAACTCGTTTGAATCGAATGTTTCAAACACGACTGTCTTTTGTTTGCGGTCCTCACAAGTGAACAACGATCCGTCTTAAGATAAAGGTTTCGATACTGACAGATTAACCGGGAAAGTTGGAGAGTGTACTCAATTCAGGGGTGTTCTCATTTATTCTGAACCGTATTCCGATGAATTCCCCAATCTGATTTGTGGTTAAAGTTTAGGCGGAAATTTGACATTGTAAATAAGTTATAATGGAGTAATGGACTAGTGAATTCCAACAAAAGACCCTATTTGCTAATAAGCGTGAACCTGCTCCAGCCCATGTAAGTAAAGTCGAAATCACACCAAACATTATTATAATCCATCTAGTACAATAGCAGGCCTATGTAACGCCACTTGAACCTGCGTCTCATGGAGTCAATCTTCTGAAATCTGCGTTGGACTGTTTCGGTGGAATACCAAAGAAATATTTGAAGTCTGTCATTACTTGTGAATTTAATGCAGCTGTTGACAAATGGATTCCACGTTCCTATCACTTGGGACGATATGAACTAAAATACACAATTTACCATCATATGTTCTCGCCAATTATGGCAAAATTTAACCTGGGCTCTGAGAATTTGCACCAGCAATTTAATCACTGGCTTGGGAACAAGACGACTAAATGAAAGGTTGTCAGATGATAGTGATGTTGCTGGAGTAAAATTTAGACTCAACCGCCCAACCTGAAGGGAATTCAAGGAGTATCTTACATTTTACTGAAATGGCACAGATAAATTGCTGCGAACAGAACTAACTGTGAAATTAAATCAATATATTCGAAGACTTATTGAAGTTTATTGAAAGAATGTTGGCAGGTGATCTTGGTCAGCACTGCCAGCTAGCTGACACTTTGGAACTATGAACGAATAACTCAGCGTCACCTTGGCTCTCGGAAATCATCTATTCTGAATGTGATAACGAAATGATTGAATTTTGGGAAAGGATTAAGTTAAAGTTAAGTTTGCAGTGATTGCCGTGTCAGATCATCTCACGCAGTCTACAGGACACTCATTCAAAAGTGTTCAACTTATAATTGGATTTAATTTTAGTGATTCAGTGACCGCAAAATGTTCAGTCACTCGAAACTCATGAACATGCTGCTGCAGATGGAACTGTTGTCGGTCGTTTCCGACCAATCAAAAACGGCAGTTACTTGTCGCATCCAGTTTGTTTGTAGTAGGTGATGATTAAAACAGATTGTCTGGGCATGTATCTGGTTTAGACAATCGACTTGCTTAAGACATGCTTGTGGAACTTACCAACGAATGAGAGAATCAAAATGTAAAACGTTTGCCGCTCAATACCCGTCACGAACATTGTTGTTTCCCAGTACAAAGTATATTATTCTCTACCAAACTGAGTTTGTTTGGTACCGCACAGACCACTATGGTTCCGGTTTTCTCCCTTTGGTAACCCAGCAAGCAACATGGGTGAGAAGGATTTTTGGACATTTCATCGGGGGTGGTTGCAACCGTTCTTTCTGGGATGGCGGACGTGATGGACAGCAGCCGCTTACTAGATGCATGGCAGATATGGGAACGGACGTTTGATGACTTTGCTGTGTTGACCGATTTGCCCAAAAGGTCCAAAGCATACTGAGCGAAAATTGTTCAGCATTATACTGGAGACGAGGTGGGACAGGTTTTGATGAATTTGACCTTTGGGGATGACGAAGATAAGAATGATTCCTGGACAGTGATTAACAGCTTTGCAGAATACTGCCTACTCACGGGGAATGACACTTTTGATCCTTTCTGGTTTTCACCCAGGAACCATCGTCAGAGTGAATCTGTTGACAAGCATGTGACGTCACTGAGGAGGATGATTATAACTTGCATGCCTTGTACTTATACGAAGGGCAGTCTCCTACATGATCTACAGGTTCCTGACGTTCAGGATGCAGCGATGAATAGGAGATTGATGAAGGTGAGGCAGGTAACGTTAATCCAATAAGTTGACACTTCCAACAACGTAACAACTGTAGTGCGAGAGATGAATGGCGTGAAGACACACACTTGATGCTGTTTAAAACAATGTAAGTGAATGCAAAATCGCCAACCAGTGCGTTCGATTGTCATTCTATAATCACTGTCTTCAACTGAATTAATTTCCACTATATTTTCACAAACGACTTCGACACGACAAAATTCGACCCACTGTTTCAACCTAACGTCCCCTAACAAAATGCTAAATTGAAAGTACCACAGATCAACTGAACAAGCTGACCAGACTCTACAGTTCCAACCGATGGATTTTTGAAAAACTCAGTCATATCTGCAGCACTCAGTTAATCAACTTTATAGTGAAGAAGTTAACCAGACAAGAATCAATTTATTTAGAAACTACAAAAGTCACTAAGACACAGTCTGACAGACACGGTATTTGCTGGAAATCCGGCCAGATATGTGACTAAACCATCGTCAGTTCAACTCAGAAACATTCATTTGGAAGCCCCATTTTGTGGTCTCGAATTTTGTGTACCCCCAAAGAAGAACAATAGAATGGAGTCACAAGCTCAATTCGAGTTTCTGTTTGGGCAACTGTCACAACTCAGTCTGATAGCAGAAGACGCTCGCAAATGGTTAAAAGCCAGGCTAGTCGACATGGCGCACCAATACTTAGTTACGCCCTCCAAACAGAACACAATCCTGACTCCAAAATATACTGATGCCCTTTCTGAGATAAGAAACAATGAAAACCTGATAATCCTACAGCCAAACAAAGGCTGCGACGTTGTGGTCATGGATAAGGTTAAATATACATCACGGATGCAGCCACTATTAAATGACACAGCCAAATACCGTCAGGATAACTCAGCAGAAAATGCTGTAGAAATTGAACGGATAATTAACAAAGAAGTGCAGGGATTGCTGAAAGGATACTTCATCGATCAGCCAAGGGCAATGTCAATTACACTTAGAGGATTGAATATTCCCCAAAAGTATGGATTGCCCTAAATTACAATAGTTGGTAAACCACTGAAGTCAATACCACACACGTTCAGTTCACGAAAAAATAAGTTGGCACAGTGGCCAGCCAAATTCTTCAGCCAGTAAGACAACGAATTAGACGCCAGATATAGTAAGTGACATGTTCTTTCAGCATAAGACACACGGAATAATCAGTTCTTCCGAAATTAACATCACTACAACTGCAGTAGAGGTAATTATTGCACCATGGAGTTGCCCCGTTTTGGTATCATTTTCTCAAATTGAGGGCACGTCAGTTGCAAGACAATACTCTTTTTCCATGAAGACTGCAACTACACCAGTTTCTTTGCCATCAGTAGTTCTTTTGAATGTCTTAGTTTTGTTTTGCAATGAGAGCCAATAATAAACCAAGTCGGTGTTTTCTGATGATCACGGTAGCAAAAATGGATTGCACTTACAGATCAGTTGTATCAGGCGTGAAAACAGTTTGCGATCTGTCCAACAGGTACAGAGGCGAAGTACGATTTTCTTGATTATTTTGAAAAACAGTTGAGGTTCAAAAGCGTACACAGTGTCCGATTAAGTTATCCAGTTTCATAAATCGACTTCAGATACCATTCAATCATAACGGGCCCCGCAACGTCCTTGAGGAAAGGAGTGTGAAACTTAATATTCGTATATGTCCATAAAGCTTTATATTATTTCACAGGAATAACATAATACTCCACAAGTGCATATGGCCATAAAATAAATTCTATCCTCTTCTGTCGTCTGCTGAATTCCGGAAGCAAAGTTTAATCAGTTTCAAGGTCAGGAACTTCATTATTGCGTATCTCTAGACACTGAACCACCCAGAAGTGATCCACGAATAACTGTTTGGCAGTAAATGTCGCTGCTTGTGACAAACGGTAACCAAGCGTACGCGCTTGCTACCCATATCGTCTCAACAGCCATTGGCACCAGAATTAAAAGTGACCTTCACAATGGCAAAGGGCAGCATAGAGATAGGCTCCGGTTTAAACAAACTGCACTAATTTGAAGTGAAACAGTTTGTTCGTACTCCCCCTTCCCCAACTGGCTTTGCGTCTCGATCAGTCTTAACAACAAGTCAGTTCAAGAGGAAATTTTTACTGAAAACTGGAAAGTCATCATAATTTTAAAATTTGCTGCTCTGATTGCCGAAAACAGTGGAACTAGGACTGGTTAAAAGGTTCTGTTCCCAGGTTAGGACGAATTCAGGTTTCCATTACGTTTTTGTCTACTTTCAGGTATATCCGATCGATTAAACAATATTTTTTCGATTAGGGAATAAGCAAATCTGACGCGTATGAATAACACTCCACCGTCGGTTTAGCCCACCTGAGAATCACGTAAGATTGAAAACACGAGACCACCTGCGATGTGTAAGTGTTACTTATCAGGAAATGGTGAGTTCAAAGACAATAGGTGGTCACATTTCATTTTGCGAACATCTATTCTAAGACTATCGTCAGGACGTTCTGACCACAATACGCTCTCGAACATCGTGTTGTAATAACATTTTATATTCCACTGCATCACTTTTTCTTGAAGTTTGTCAGTAACGCCGTTTGCCAACAAAGTTATGGGTGCTCACTAATTGTACTCTTCAACTTCTGAGAGAATGTGTCAACTGTGCGAATTGTTCGGAACTGGTTACACACAAATTGAGGGTGTTGCTATAGGCAGTTCACTCGGTCCAAATTTAGCCAATATTTGCGTTCCCCACCTGGAGCAGGACGCAGATGCTGCAATCACTCAGGCCCATTTCTGCCGGCGTTATGTTGGTGATGTATTCATATTCACCGATACCAAGGAGATGGCAACACATATACTCAATTCAGTGAATAAGCTGAATTCCAGACTTAGCCTCAACACTGAGCAGGAGCAGTTTGAAACCCTGGCGTTTGTGGATATTCTCATGAAGCGCTATAACAACAATTGTTTACTGCGGTCCGTCTATCGGAAACACACTTGGACTGAACAGTGCCTGAACTTTCACAGTTTTGTGCCGATCCAATACAGGCGGGGTCTGGTGAGAATTTCATTCTATCAAGCAAGAAGAATGTGTTCAAGAGAAACATTGGCCAAAGAGATGTGGTTGTTGAGAACCACACTCAAAGGGAGTGGCTATCCATCGGCATTTGTTTAGAAATTCAGCAAACAAAAACCGGCCACCACGATGTGTTCAACAGCCCCCAAACTAATTGTATATCTCCGTTTGCTATACTAGAGTAATGACGTCACTACTCTGATGTAAATCTGTCTCACGGTGATTATGGGGCGCACGTTCTATGCAGCTCAACTGGTCATGCTGTTCATCACCATTGAAAACAGCGCTACCGCTGAATGCCGAATCGCACATCATCTATTAATTCTCGCGTGAGTGGCGGGTCCCTTCTTTAATAACAGCATATTGTTCGGTTTGTTTGTAGATCTGAATTTATTAGATTCGGCGACAACGTCTTCATTTTGTTTGGCTACTCTTGGCGTTTCATTGCAATAACACATATTTGTTTTTCCTGCTTCAGAATTGCGATATTTTCAGATTACTTCAGGGTTTGGAGGGGCTCCGTTTATTCAGTAACTGAGTGGTTCATTGTCCTGTTACAGACCACTGGAATATTCGTGACAGATAACTGACAATAGTCTTCACTTAATTGCAGTTATTCGTCATTGCTGTAATCGAAACATTCAACTAAGCACAAAATTATCAAACTGTTATTTGGGGCACTCAAATATTAAGTCTCATCGGACTTCCGTATACGTTGATGAAAATGCGACAGATTATAGATTAGAAAACTTTTTGTTAGGTGTTTCACAATTGCTTGACTAATTATATTGCTTCATCAGCGCAGAAAGAAGACATATGTTGCGATATGTTAATATTTCGTTTACTCTCATCAGTCGCGAACGTAAAACATGCAAGTTATATATGACAGACAAATAGAGATAGACAGGGTATGGACACGCATACAATCACACCACGAATTATGTCATCACCACCACGGCAACCCTATAGGTTGCTTCACCCACTTTTGTGCACATAGCGCCGGCTGGTGAGCTCTCGTCAGCATGACTTCGCTAAAGGCCACTGTAACTTCAGAGTCCGAGCGATTACACGGAG
>LUCH01003338.1:2516-15356 GCA_013368495.1 Paragonimus heterotremus | reverse complement strand
TACCAAAACGGGGCAACTCCATGGTGCAATAATTACCTCTACTGCAGTTGTAGTGATGTTAATTTCGGAAGAACTGATTATTCCGTGTGTCTTATGCTGAAAGAACATGTCACTCATTATATCTGGCGTCTAATTTATGACGTACTTGAACGAGACGCCATCAAGCAATAAATCTACACTTCTATCTCCCAACAGTTTGTAAATAGCAGGCTTTTTGTTGGTCTTTAGACACCCGTTTGTCTTGAAATACCACGAAGTCCCTGTGTTCCAGGCACAGTTAGCCAGTATTTTTATGCAAATGTCCTCAACCGTGAACCCTCTTCCGCCGTGTTTTCATGAAACATTTATCATGTAGTCATATAGAATTTTCTTTTGAGACTTGAGCAATTTTTTTCATCGTCCTTGTTCACAGAATTTGAAAATTGCCTAAGAATTTATAGTACGCTTTTGCACGATTACCGGTTTCGTTGTTCAGTTTGGCAAATTCATAACGATGTTTTATTCTTTCAACCTAAACTTCTGGCTATCGACACAATTTCCAATGTTTGTTTGACAGTTTTGCGCTTCATGTGTAGAATGCTTCTCCCGTGGTCCTAAGTGTTTTCGCCATTTTGCCAACAAACTAAAAATCAACCATTCACAGGAACCTTTGTTTTAACCGGAAACACAACTTTTGCCTATAACTTGATACACACGGATTGACGTTTTAGTTGGTCTCAACTAGACCATATGAACAACCGGACCAGAATGTTCAGTTAGTGCTTTCCAGACTGCCCTCTGTCGGAAGCAGAAATGGTTCTTGATCCTAAGTTATTGAAGCATAACATGGCTCCTGGACTGGATCTCTTCTCTCCTTCTCTTTTCAAGAATGACAGCACTCCTTGAGACGGTTTGGGAGACTGAAGCAGTACCTCCCTTTCAAAAAGAAGGCCGGAAGTCCACGTGGCAGCGACAGAGGTATCAGTTTGTTTGTTGCATCCAAGTTGTCCACTGGACCCATTTTACGCCGGCCCACTAAGCCCAGAGAAAGCCAGATACGTGGAGAACGAGCAGCATTCCGATCCAGTCGATGGTGTGTTAATCACATTTTTATATTGCGATGGCTCTTGGAACATCGGCACTCTTACAGGCAACCGGCGGTCGTGGTCATTTTGGACCCTAAAGATGCCTTTGATTCAGTTGCTTGTAACGTTTTCTGAAACTGTCTTCTCCGTAAAACAATATGAGGGAAAATATGTAAATCTGTTGATATCTCTTTATGCTCACTGTACAAGCAGGGTGAGTGTTTATGGACAACTGTTTCGGGCATTCTTGACGTTTATGCTAGAGAATATTTCCTAGGTTATTCACTAAACATCCGATAAATACTCACTCAATGTTTGTCAGATTCCCTTAATTCTTTCTCTCTTTCACTTCAGTACCATACGGACAAGATGTATAAAGTCATATAACCGTACACTCACACTCCTTTATAGCGTCCATTCATTCTTCGACATGCTACCGATCGCTAGACTGGTGGTTAATTAACGTGGGTTGTTTAATAAGTTCACTGTCACATAAGTCATAATATTCATCTATATATTCATTAAACAAATACGCATGACGAATCTTTCCTTTTAGTACCCCTGGCTATCTTAATAAATTCCTGTTTATATTTAAGACCCATGCTGATCTTCATTTGGATGTTACAACTAGAGTTTGTTCAGGTTCATTTGATGAAATCTCATCTGGCCTTTTACTGATCTATTTCAAACTGAACAAGTACAGTTCAAAACAGTGTTTTCCACCAAGTTGTTTGCTACTACAGACTAAGTCTGAACCGCAACTATGAATAACTCCCTTGCGTACATGTTACATTTTGAAATTTTTTACTGTTATACGTACTGTTGTAGTACATTTGTGTTCATTTCATGTAGCCATTAAAATTAATCTTACTATTTTTTGGGATCGTTTGTTTGCTGGAGGAAAGTTTTCAGTGAGCCTGTACGAAATGTTCTGCGAACTTATTTACGCACACTTACTGTATCTGAAACTTATGTGCCGGCTTTATTTCATACCTACTCAAGATATCTAAAATGCACACTTAGAAATACTTATCCACAATTCCTTCAGTTTTAGAAAACTTGAAAACGTCAACTATAGATTTAATAATGACTTCTGGCGTACTTTGAAAAATTCGGTTTCTTTACGTTTCATTACCAATAATTTGTTACGGACACTCACAGAAGTTAGCATAAAATCATGTTAAGTAGAGGCAGTTGATAGCTTTTATACTTAATCCGATTAATAATGAATAATGAGATATTCATTTAATGGCAGCCATCAAAACACACGAAAATTTGAATATTGTAATTGTCATTATTTTCAATGTGATGTACCGGTGCGTTCTATAGAATTTTTAGATATACCGAGTAAGGCAAATATCATCCTCCCCAAATGTGAACCTTTAGAATCTGAAACATATTTTCCCCTTCAGTATAAATATTTAATTGCCACATCTTGCTGATGAACATTAGATTACTAATGCAAATGCAACAGTTCATTGAAGAAACTGGCCAATATTTTAATGGTGCCCTTGAACGTGTTGGGTCATAATGAGGGTGTCTAATGAAAATGTACCACACACAACAACAAAATAAAGAGTTGTAAATTAAAGCGTAAGCGTATGATTACGTAGAAATCATTCACTTTACCTGAGTGCAGATTGCTATATTTTACCTGGTGGTTTGAAAATTGTACATAGTGTTAAGTACCCAGTCACACATTTGTCAACATGAGTTCCTGGCGAGAACGTCCGCGAAATTTCACATCTCTGTCAAGGGAGAAATGTTAACAACTGACAGTGTGTAAAGAGAGAAAACCTGACTACACTTATTTCAAGTTTGTTTATGGGGTAATTTACCAGAATGCCGAATCCTTGGTAAAATTCCACTACAGACCCGTACTGTTATCTCCTTCGGCTAGGACAGTTTATTACTTTCAAGACAGTCAACGGGAAGAGTTGCAGTTTACACATTATTCAGACAGCACACAATTTAATAATTTCATTGGTACCATAACTCATTTTCTGTTTCGGGTGAAACCTGAATATATCTAAGGTGTTCATTAGATATTCGTTGCCACCCCCAAAAAAAGAAACATGCAGGAGCAATTCAAACTTCGCGGAATCACATTCGTCCGATATATTCTGGTTCACAGAATGCGTAGCCAGCTATACGGATGCCTTCATTAATACGGTGAACGGGCAATGCTTTGAAAACCGTTGTAAATTACTTTGGCGGAATTACCTGCTGTAAACAGTGTGTGTGAACGACTTTATCCAATTCAGCACGTGAAACTGTAAAAATATACACAATAAAGTAGATTGTTTCTCTAAAACTTGAATGTCAGCTTTGCCGGCGTTATATTTTAAATGTGTGTTTTGGTGGGTTCGCCTAATGAACTTGGTGTAAATTATGACTTGATCAATCCTTCTGGAAAAAATGTCTTCGATGACGTGCTCTTGTAAATGACATACCCATCAGTAATTCAATCGAAAGAAGCATAATCGATTCAGTTAGACAAAACTGACAGTGCGTTGTGTTTTAGTACGAAGTCACCCCAACTAGCAACAGTAGAATGGTTAATAGACAGCCATCATCCTCTATTGATTTTGTAGGTAAACGCGCGAGAATTTACCATGGTTTGAGCAAGAAATATGTTCTATGCAAGATGGTGCACTATTTCACAGGCTGTAAGATGTTCTATGATAATAGTTAAGTTTGTTATCTAAAATGTTTCTGGAAAGTACACTAGAAATTAGACCATGAACTGCAAATAGTGATCATGTTGGAAACTCTCTCGTTAGCGTTCCACTCAACGCTCCCGATCCAAGTTCACTGTTTCCGCTTCTGAGGATATTACTCGGGAATACCTCTACAACAGTTTCCTCAGTGTTTCAAACTCAGAGGAGGAGGTTATTACTGGCGGTCGTTGGTGGGTTGACTAGTCAGGTCTCCGTTTTAATGCTAAATTTCATTACCGCGTTGGTGCTGTAGGCAAAATCCTTGCACTCCCTAAACGTAAGTCTGATTAGCTTAGGTAATTTTCGCTGGTTTAGAGCAGGAGAAATGTATTTCAAACCACCTGGCATATTCCTAAACGTGATGCGTTAGCCTGGGATTTTGTGTTCGCTGCGCACAGTTTTTAAACAATTGTTTCTTGTACGTGACGGTATTATATTCCATTTTAAATACAGTCATGTGTATGAGAATGCTGCTATTATGTAGTAATCTTGTATCTGATCGTTGGTGGTGTTGCGGTTGTATAAGTTTCAGACTGTATATATAACTGGTTCATCCATTCGAAACACGACGCTGGCGTCAGTGGTGCAGCCTGAGACATTCGTCCTCTTGAAAGAGCGGCAAAAGATCAAACGCTACTGTTGAGACCGATCGCAGTGGCTCGGGCCTGTGGCCAGAGAACGTAGGACCAACAACAGGCCACAAGGTAAACGCTAGACAGCTCTGAACGTCATTGATGCAAGCAGACGCACACACACAATCACGTCTGAATTGGTTGACCCCCGACGCATCAACACCACAGCGTCGATAAACTCACAATATCACATTGACCGACTTCCGAGCTAAGGCAAATTTTTTTTTGTATAAAGGTAATGGCTGCCCACGTGTCCTACACTCATGCTAGGACTCAAGATGCGCTCCGATTGGTCTTGTCCTCCACGGCCATGCAGTTAACGACGACGCTACCGCATGGAATCGTCAAAATACAGTGTGTACTTTTCCTGAATCACATATTTTCTCCACCGCGGTTATTGGCTATATGGGTTAGTAAAGACTCCGTCCTAATAGAAACAAAACATTGTCTCTTTAGATTGTAGGTCTTCAAAAATGAATAACTCGAAGTGATCAGCATGAATGAAAAGAAGTAAATGTTAATGGAGGTGTTTGTAATCACACAGTTATTTGAAGCATTCAATATCTGGCAGTCTTCACAAATGACTAATACGTAATTGTATACTCATCCTAGTGTAACAGAGTGTGTAAGTCAAACTACTAGGCTGTTACACAGAATGATCAATACATATAATCTGATGTGGCCTGCGACTTATCTACAAAAATGTAGCAGATGTGCAGTAGTCGCACTGGTTACCAATATTGACTACCCAATCATTCTTTTTCAGTGATCTGTAATGTTCGATCAGTTGCGTTAACTTGATTCGATGACAAAGGTTAGATAGTGTTCAATAGACTGTCAGTTTACTACGACCCCTTTTCGTTTGATTGTGTAAGAAGCCACACAGATATGGTGACAAGTGGTTAACATCAGCCTGCATCCTCACGAAAAACATGATTATACTACCTTAATGTAAGAATGAAGGAGACTGTAAATAAACAACATGCGTTACTGGTCATGTGGTTAGCTGGGTCGTGATATTTCTAACCTTCTTGATGGTTTCCCGTGGTCGCATAACTTTTAACTCAACATTTTCTGTTGTTTACAGACTCTCTTAAATTCGGTGAAGTTATATCTGCGTTTCATTTTATAATGATAGAGGGAATGCCAATGATTTGTTTACTCATTACTTTTTAAATATATGTTTCCGAATAGAGAAAACAGTAGACTGATATTGCACGATTTTCGTCCGCAGAAATTTCGCTGCATCTTTACGATTACATATTACAGACCATTTGTAACATGTATTATGCACTAGTAAAGATACAGGGAATTTTGTCCTGTGCAACATCAGCCGACTGTCTTTTTTATTCAACTTCTTGACGGGAAAAAATGTCTCAACTATCTGTTTCTATCATGCGCACAAGATTTTTAACTGTATGCTAAAGCAAATCACTTTGGCTAATCCGCATTTTCACGTTAGAATCTTGGACGTAACGGCAAGGACGCGATTAGTTCAACTAACCGGAACGGACAACCGATCTTAATTAGTATTACTTATAAGTAGTTTGGCAGATTTATGAATTTAGATGACCCAGCTGTGAAAAGTCAGGGCTTCGGCTGGATTCGAACCAGCGACAGAAACACCATGCCTCTACGCGGCGAGCGCTCTACCAGCTGAGCTACGAAGCCACGTCAGGAGCTCGGAAATTTCACATTTGCACTCGGTTACGCACCCGTCCCACTGTCTCATATGAAATCCACCAAATGATCCAGGGGATCGACTGCCCCGGCAGGATTTCTCAAACTTATAAGTAATACAAATTCTATGCGCAACAGTGGCGTTGGTGGCTTCCAGCGTGAACTGTTTGAGAAATCCTGCCGGGGCAGTCGATCCCCTGGATCATTTGGTGGATTCCATATGAGACAGTGGGACGGGTGGGTAACCGCGTCCAAATGTGAAATTTCCGAGCTGCTGGCGTGGCTTCGTAACTCAGCTGGTGGAGCGCTTGCCGCGTAGAGGCAAGGTGTTTTTGTCGCCGGTTCGAATCTAGTCGAAGCTCTGACTTTTCACAGTTGGCTCTCATTTAAAATCTTAATTAGAGCACTTTCCATTTGCTGCTTCGTTAGAGGAAGTGTTACGGGTTATTCGAGGGGTGTCAACGGCTTTGACTAATTAAAACGGGGTTAGTGATGAAAATGGAACACAGATAACCTGACCCTCCCACTATTAATTCATCAAACTGCTGACCGTATTGATTCCTTTGATAGGTAAAAGGTTGTGAGTGGTTAGGAATGTCTGTGAATATCACATCCAATAGGGGTGAAGTTAAGGGTCTCGGTAGACTTCGAGGTGTGATGTGGGAGTGGACCAGTCTGTTAGAACATTTTTATTAGTTCTCTTCCATACATGAATAGATCAGACGAACTTCAACTTGTTCTTTACAAGTTCAGTGAGACGCTCACTGAAAGGAACGATTGCATGCTTCTCCATAACAAACAGGCCAGACAGCAATCTTCATTTCATTGAAGCTATGACATCAAGCTCGATAGTAAACTAAACGACTAGGCGGGGAGCATACGACAGTAGCGATCGCAAGGATTGGCTGCGAACCCTGCTAGATCGGATGAAGATAGGTAGATCTATGTCAGGCGTTGTGCTGATATGTGATGACGCACCATGTAACACTGATCTGGAGAGTGTGTTTTCCGACAAGTAATATAATGGGGGACAAATGCTATGACTGATGCTTTATTCACTAATGTAGAATTCAATTGACGTTGCCTGGAGCATGTTGAAAACAAGAGTTAAATAGTAAATGAACCGTTAACAACTCACAATATGTTGTCTTTCCTCTTCTGGTTTTCAGTGAAACTACTTCGATCAGAACTCACCAGCCGGTGCTTCGCTCACAAAGTATTGTTATCAACGCATCTATGAGACATACTTCAGTGCGCACATTTCGGTGCACAAAACTTAGTATTATATATAAACAATAGAACCTGAAAGTTTGAAATCAGATGGCAAAGGAAGCGCAATAACACTCTGTGGTACAAGAAAAATGAGTACATGCAAGACTGTGAGATCAGTTCAATTGATGGAACAGATTTTATTGAAGAATGCGACAGCCGATCAGTCTTCTATTTACCAGCTCACTGGAGGAATAATGATGAAGTGATAATCACGGTTATGTTGAAAAACCCTTTCAGTAGTTGAACAATGAATGATCCTGGTCATCTTATATAACTGTAATTCGGCAAACATGGAAATAAGTACTTAAAACGGACGAATCTACGAAGTCCACAATGCAATTGACCAAAATATGGATAGATCAGCGGTACATATTTAATGGCTCATTGATGTCCACACTTCGAACATCTGGTGGATCGTTTTCAGAACGAACAGTGTTTTGTCTTGTCCTTACAAAATATTTTCCCTCATGAAGGTTGTTTGTGGGATCCTGAGTGAAAAAGAAGCAGATTTGTTTGATAAATTCGAGAAACTGAAATTATATTGTAAACACTGAAGAATGATGTATGAGTTTTTCCGAATTTCCTTAATCACTGGTGATCTTTAAGTGATAAACAGTAAATACATTGTTGCTAACACACTGTCTTTGCGTAATAACTTGTCAGGGTGGCAAATGTGACAATACATCATCAGACTATCTCGAAATTTAACACAATACTGTTTGCTATTATTGGGGACCTACTTTGTTTTCATGGCTTTGATCTGAATGTACGTTTTCTTACAAACTGTTAGGCAATTGTTACCGAAAGGCGTCCTGTTCGTTTTAGTTATTGTTTCACTTGTTGTTTGGGCAATTTGTATTTATAACTTTGCTTCAAAATTGAACACCACTCATACTTGATTGCAGCCTTCGCATACAAATAAGCTTTTCAGTTAACCCACTTTTAAAGGAAGCGCGTGACTCCATTCCCGCTCTTACCAGAAACCATGAGTGGTGAATACTCTTGCCCGGATTGAAGTTTGCCCTCTGATCTTCGTTCATGTGAGATTAGCGTGTTAACCACAACGAGAGTAACCTGGAAGTAGACTTGACAGAATGATCAAATTTAAACTGTCAACCACAACCTTGTACGAAGAGTTTTCAGCTTGCCTAACCATCATTTTGGTGTAACATTATACTGTTCGCAGACTTGTCCTACTGATGTGCGCCAGAAGCAATCGTTTTGGCAGAGACAAAAACTGTGTGCTGCTTGTTTAAAAACATACATACCACTCCATTTCAACTTACTGATGCACCAATCGCAGTTTTCACGGCGCTACTGCAACGTGTCCTCAGATACCAGACGTATTTCAGTAACCTTCTTCTATCCGGAAGTATGCAATTTGGCTTCAACCGCTTGTTTTTCTTTCTAACATCAGAACAAATGTTTTACTTTCTCTCTATGATATCCAGCAATATAGAAAAGATCCATTTGCGAAAAATATGGACTTCCACTGGATTGGAGCCATTGACAGAAAGAACATGTCCAAAAGCGGCGAGCACTCTACTAGCTGAGCTAAGAAGCCACGCAGGAAGCTAAGAAATTTCACATTAGGACCTAGTTACCCACTCAACCAACTGTGTCATGTAGAATCCACCAAATGATGCAGGCGATTGACTGTCCAAGCAGGATTTCTCGATCAGTTCAGGCTGGAATCCACCAACGCCACCGATGAGCATTGACACTGAATTACTGATAAGTAGCTGTTTGGCAGATTTGATAATTTAGAAGAGTTTAAAACACTGCTTTCCCTTGATCCAGTTCACCAGTAACAATAGAAGACATACGTCGCGAGATGTTAACATTTCGTTTACTCTCTCCAGTCACGAACGTAAAACATTGGAATATATAGGACATGCGGATGGCAACAACAATGGAAACAATCAACGTTTGGGTTTACACAAAAGAGGGACTGATATATTTTTAAGGAATGATTGAATCAAAACTATCCGATGCTACAGATGATGCCAGCCTCTATAAGCGATACATAGATGATATTTTGATTTTTACCACTAATATTCATTTTGTTACACTTTTAAACCTTTTCAATTCTGCTCCTCCTAATCTTTCTGTTTCTCATGAAGAGGAAGCAGACAATAGTTTATCTTTTTTAGACATTTCACTTATTAGACGACGGGATGGCTCACTACAACGCTCAGTACACCGTAAGGCTACTTGGAGCGGTCAGTATTTACAGTTTTCTTCTTTTGCACCAATCATTTATAAACGAAGTCTGGTGAGAACCCTGTTTCATAGAGCCCGGGAGATATGCACCGATGACTGTTTGCAAGGAGAGGAAGAGATATTAAAGAAAGTATTACTCGCGAACGGCTATCCTGAAAAGTTCATCGATGTTCACAGCCAGAAAAGACTGATCAAGACCGCCGTGAGTACGGTCCCTAAGAAGCAGGTCTTTTTGAACCTTCCTTTCAAAGGCGATCATATCACAACTGATGTAAGTCAAAAATTACAGTCTGCTCTAACTCGTACATACCCCGCGGCTGAATTACGGTTGCTACTCACGACTAGGAGTGTCGCTCAGCTAATTCACAATCGTGTCCTACCGAAATGTTCTGTCTCACATGTAATCTATCAGTTCACTTGCAGTTGCGGTGACGTCTATATCGGCAGAACAGATCTGTGCCTACGACAAAGAATGGCTGAACATATGCCTAAGTGGTTGGTGCGCGCCATGACGCAATAGGCAATGGCAACAGAACGAGTGAGACGGAATCCGACTTCATCGATAGCAAAGCATATCATGGAAACAGGTCACGTTGTTGACCCAGCCAATTCGTTCCGTGTTGTTGCGTAATCGGAATCCGAAGTTGCTTGCTTTCTCCGAAGCCATGCCAATCAATACTCGTCGTCCGGTCCTTTGTGTTCATAAACTGTTGGCTCATGCAGTTTGCCTGCCCTGGAACTGATAACAGTCCCTCTTTTGTGTAAACCCAAACGTTGATTGTTTCCATTGTTGTTGCCATCCGCATGTCCTATATATTCCAATGTTTTACGTTCGTGACTGGAGAGAGTAAACGAAATGTTAACATCTCGCGACATATGTCTTCTATCGTTACTGGTGAATTTAGAAGAGATCCATTTGCAAAAATTCTGGACCTCGGCTGGATTTGAACCAGATTATACTTTTAAATAGAAACTGATGAAAATGTGAACTTGCCTATTGATATTCTGCCACAGTCTGATCCAAAATAGTTTTGTTAGTCACATAATACGTGGAAAATCAAGCCACTTTAAAATCGTTCAAAGTTACATTCGACCCTTCGTGTTAAATAAACAAAGATTAATTTCTTGTATTATACAAATATATGACGTCCCAGTCGTACTATTCTAGAGGATTTTAGAGAGGAAGAATAAACGGAGTTATGATGCTCAAATGCAAAGCAACGTGCGTGTCCAGATGAATTGCCGTCGATAGCTGGTGACATGGCTGGCAACCAAAAGCTTCTTGTTAACTTGTTTGTTTTTGCAATTAAGTAGTTAAACTATATTTGCGACATTACATACGAATTTAATGCGGAAATTCACGTTGTTTATTTTGTAGTAGATTTTAAGGAACATTTCAGTAGCTAATCTTTATACAGAAACACGTGAAATACTGGCATAATTGACACCATGAGTTGTTTCCATCTATTCCTCCTTTTAAGCACTACTGAAAATTTAATAATGAGCATGGTGTTTACCTTCGATGAGGGATCCGTGCAATTACATTGAGATGAAATTGATGTTGTGAATAAATGTGGGCTTATTATCAGTGTGAATGTACAAACCAATGTGGAGCAATGTGCAGCGTTCTGTTTGAGTTAAATCGGCACACGTTCTGTTCTAAAGTACAATAAGATGTCTTAAATTTAAACGTTTCTCACAAACGTGGTATATCTTGATCAAAAATTGAATCGTGAATTGGTGATGAGGAACATACCTGTTGCATAGCAACACCGTCCTTGTCTGGTCACTCCAAATGTTGAACATGTAATTAATTGAGATAATGTTAATGTTTGTTCAAGTTCTAACAAAATGGTTTTCAAAGTATTTTCATTAATATCTAAACAATAGTGGATGAGGCCCTCTCGAGATTACGTGTTCTGAGTTCAGTAAGTACCCCCATTGTTATTCGATATGTGTTCGTCACGGCCAGTTTAACTGCTGGAAATCGGTTTACGTTTTCCTAAGTGTGAAACATGTTCCATGACAAATAAGGTTATTGGTACCAATTTAATGTGCGTCTTGGAAACCTGAAACGACGACGCTGGTCAACTTTCCTAACGCTTAAATATATCACGATCCATTCGGATAAAGCTAGCTGGTTTGTGGTCCAAATGTTCATGAATTACTTAGTTTATTTAGAGCTCCCTTATGTGGATTATTACAGGAAGGCATACAAAAAAACTGATGCAGCATAACGACATATCATACGTTCCTAACGTTCCATATCTAAAAATTGCCATATAGTTTTTAATTCCAAAGATTGACGTATTACATTTAACTTCGTCATTTTAAAGTGTTGTTTAGCCCTATGCATAATAAACTGTTTAACAAGAAACCTTCAGATCAATCGAATGTGCGTGCTTTGAGTGCAAAAATCGACATTCCTTGAAATGAAAAGAGATAATCTGAGAGTAAGTGAAGTTAATGAGCATACAGGATGCTTGGAATGTTCACTTAATCATTTTATTTCAGTGGCGCGTGTGAAAATTCGCTACTGGATCTCTTTTGATAAAAAAGCTTGCACACATAGCCTTTTTGTTCGTTGATGACTTGACACTTTGCTTAATCCCATAGAGTAGATTTCACTGACATGCTGTATGCGCAACATGAATTTCTAATGTGCCCTTGTTAATGTTAAGAAATCGACCGTAAAGAAACCTTGACATAATTGTTCATCTACAATGAAGTTCTTTTCTACCAGAATTCCATTTTGTCTGACTGACAAATGCCAAGTCTGTTTAGCATAATTCACCTGGTTTGCGATATAACTTAATTTCTTCGCTAACCCAAAATAGATCATAAACTAGAAAGTGTAAAGCGAAACTGGTTACTATTTTCGTCTAGCAAGCAAGGGAAGATCTCATCAACTTTATCCCCTACTAACTCTTAAAAGTCATAAATTGCAGTTCACTGTATTGTTTACTTACGTTTTAGTTTTTGACTATGTGAAGACGTATCGGGTGCTTTCGAAATTTTCTCTTTCTCCTGCTATCTATTCATTTGTATCACAAGGTTTATTCCACATTTCCAGCTAGCATTGTTCGTGCATGTCAAATTTCGTACACCACCTTAAAGTGTTTCATTATTAAGCCGTATTTTCGATCGGTAGCTTGTCTGCTACAATCTGCTTTATTCTTTTCCTGCTTCGCCTTGTATCCTGGTTCGTCGTGACACACCATCGAACAGTTGTTTTAGAGAATTATGTGA